>CM031239.1:318363187-318652257 GCA_018340775.1 Taxus wallichiana var. yunnanensis
TCATTTTCCTTTTTTCTATTTAGGATTTGATGTAGTTTTGGGTTTTGTAGGATATCATTGTTTTTACAGTTACAAGAGAATACAAAAATCATTCAAGATATACATATGTGACCAATAGTGAAGGTTAACAACACCCCGCGACACCGTAAAACCAAATTTCGAGCTCTTGGACAATCATAGGCACCTAGCAGAGTTTTATAACACCTATGCATCATCGCCCCAACCTAGGCGCCCTAGTCCTGGCTCATCTGTCAATTCCAAAATTTATCAAGCATAGTTGCGATAGTCTCCCCTTCTTATTTTTCAGTTTCTCTAGTCTGCATAATCCTAACATCAGACATAAATCAACTAAGTCCTTTTCCCTCTCTTGCACTTAGGGTTTCATTTTTATCTAGCTTATTTCTTGTTTCGATTCCATGCCTTAGCATTTATTTATCATATGTGAATATAAAATATCTTAGGGTTTAGAACATAATTCTATTTTTGTTAAATCAGTCTCTTTGAGGACTTAAACAAGCACCCATGGCATGGTACATTAAAATAGATGACCACCTATTACATCATAGATTCACTCATAGATATAGACACTAGCGCCTAGGCAGTCCTGATCTTTTATGGGTGCCTGTGACTAAGGAGTAGTTACACTAACTTTCTCATATCAACACATTTTTAGTAGTTCATAGAGAAGTGTTCATAATACAAGCACAATCCTCTAGCAATCCGAATGCATTATATCTCCTTTTTCTACTTGGATCAAACTATATCGAACTAGATCAAACACGAAACAAAGAAGGATCATGCCATTTGTAGTGGTGTATAAATTCAGAAAGAAATTAGGGATGGAGAATAACACTAGACCTTTCTCCCCAATAATCTTCTGTCGTGGTGTGAGATCACCCAAAAAATTTGGTTTTGGCTTGAGATCACCCAAAAAATTCACTCTTCTATAGTAGTTCAAAACAATTTCTATTCTTTTCACTTGTCATAGATTAGGTGCACATGTTCCTTTTTACTACTTTTTACATTTTTACACACTTTTACATTTTTTTACGAAGTTTTCATAACACATGACTGTGCTACTCTTTTGACTACTCTTTTGCTCTTCTTTTATAGGTTTTTCCTTAATACGCTACAAGAAGAAGCCCCACGTCAACAAGCTCAAGAAATAACAACAACATGTAAAAAATGGTACGACACATATGATTCACCCCTAGGTAAGTGCACAGAGATGGGGGGCAATAGGGGTGAAAAAGGGACACCTTTTTCCTGAAATCAATGAAACCTGAACTTCATCGAATAATTCAACATGCCTATGCTCAAAATTTGACAAAGTGATAAGAATAAGTACCATAGATCTCAGAATCTAGTTTCTAAACTACTAATTTTTTTTTAAAATGGTTGAGATTAAGAGGCTCAAATGTTGTGCGCACACAAAGTATGTCTATTTTTGTGTAAAAAATATAAGAATTTATTGTGTGTGCACCCCCCCATTTTTTGAGTTGTATAATTTGTTTTTTTCAAATCCCTTTAGTAGAAATTTAGCTAAAACCACATACGAGGTCCCACTAAATTTTCATAATTTTTGGATGAATAGATATATTTTTATTAATTTTCAAAGTGCACATATCTCAAAAATAAATATTTGTGTGTGCACCCCCATAACTTTGAGAAAAATAGTCATTTTTAGTTTTTTTTTTTTTTCAGTGTGTGTAGAATGGAGTTTAGAAAAAACCACATTTTTTTAATTTGGATGAAAAAATCGTAAATTGTGCTCCAAAACATATGCATAGGTTTTTGCAAGAAAGCAAGGCACTAGTAAAAGAAATTATGGATGAAAGCCTTAAACTAATCAGATTTTAAAAATAATTATATCCTCATCAAGGTAAAAATGAGCTTGACATCGTAGTATAATTTATTTTTGAATATTATGTTTTAATGCATGAGATATTGGGATGCACACGTGAAATTTTGATGTTTTTCTATCAAACACGGTTTTAATCACAATACACAGTCCAAACCTCTTGTTTGTAAATCCAAGCCTTTGGATTGGGTATTCCAAACCACAACAAGATGAAACACGAGTGAGTTATAATGCACTCACGTTATAATGCTCTCGTGTTCTTGTTTCCAATGCAAAATATGTCCATTTGGGATGGATAATTTGGAAAAACATATAGAAAACCATAATGCGAGCGCGTTACAATGCTAGCATGTTATAACATGAGTGTGTTATAATGCTAGCGCATTACAACATGAGTGCATTTTGGCTTGGTAAACCCGAGCTGTAACGTGACCTAATTTTTCCCTTTTTGTGTTATAATGCGACCGAGCCATAACATGAGCGCGTTATGGCCAAAATGGAAAAAAATGGATTTGTGTCCACTTTTTGGCCCCCCATATTTGTGCATACACCCCCTAGGGTCACTTACTCTTCCTTAGCTTCCACACTTCATTTTTTATCACTCCACGCTTTTTCTTGTCTCTTCGACACATTTTCGCCATCGATCTACATGGTTATCAGGTACGCATATCTTATCTACTTTATGTTATCAAGTATTCATTCAAAAACATAAAGTAGGGAAAGTGCAACACAAAATCACGCACTTGGGTACATTTCTAGGTCCTAATAACATACCACTATTCATATGATTCATAAGTGAGAAAATTAGTAATTGACATCTATATTTTGCCTCTTTTTTGTAATTCTTGTTTCCTCTTTGGTCTTACACACCCCACATCCCAGTCTTATCTTCATTGCTTTATATTTCTTTACTTTGGACACCAGCGCCTAGCCAGGATGTCAGTGTCTAGGTGCCCTCATCCTTTTGGGAGCCCATACCTCTTTATATCTTACTCACCCCCTTTGGGCCTCTTTTATCTATTAGGCATCTTATTTTCTTATGGGTCAACATTTTAGATGTCAATTACGAAATTAAAACAAGGAGATAATATAAATACAAAGTTATGTGACCAAAATAAAGGACCAAGCTCTAAGCATCTACTATCATAACCTAAGGTTGCATCCAAAGGTATTCTAAGAGCATCAAGGCATCCATATAGCAGTCACTCAAGGGACAAGGGACTACATTTTTCTACATATACACATAGGAGGGGAAGTTCATTTTTCCATACACACATCTATATACATTTCTATATCTAGCTGCTACTCGTTATCAAGTGCATCTTTCACAAAATATTCCTAGGGAATGATTTCTACACACACACACAAGAACTACATGGATTTTGAGATTTAGTACAATGTTCGGTCATAAGTTCACTCTGTCGAGTGACCGCTAGGGCTAGTCTGACTCTCCATTTGCATATTTATTTTTTAGGATTTGATGTAGTTTTGGGTTTTAGAGGATATCATTTGTTTTGTAGGTTACACGAGAATACAACAATCATCTAGAGATATATATGCAACCAACAAAAAAAGGTTAGAGACCACCCTGTGACACTAGTAAAACCAAATTTTGAGCTCTTGCGTAGTTACAAGAGTGTAACAGATATCTAAAGCCTAGGTGCCCTCGCCCTAACCCAAGCACCCTAGTCTTGGCTCATCCGTCAATTTCAGAATTTATCAGGCATAGTTGTGATAGTCTCCCCTTCCTAATTTTTATTTTCTCTAGTTTGCACAGTCCCAACATTAGGAGTAAATCGGCTAAGTCCTTTTCCCTCTCTTACACTTAGGGTTTCATTTTTATCTAGCTTATTGCTTGTGTTGATTATGTGTCATAGCATTTATTTATCATATATGACTCTAAAATATATTAGGGTTTAACACATAATTCTATTTTTGTTAAATCATTATCTTTAAGGACTTAAAAAAGTACCCATGACATGGTACATTAAAATAGATGATCTCCTATTGCAGCATGGATTCACTTGTAGACCCTCTTATTCAAATTTGTATATACAAAAGAGAGGCACATAGATTTTCATTTTGGTTTTGTATGTGGATGATCTTGTGATCACAATGAGTTTAGACAATCTCATCAAAGATGTTCAGAATGATATGAAGAAATCCTTTGACATGACAGGTTCAATGCTACTTCACTATTTTCTTCACTTGGAGACATGGAAGAAGAAGAATCATATTGTATCTCCCATATGAAATACACCAAGACACTCATAGAAAATTATGGCATGTCAGATTATAAACATATGTCCACTTCAATGGAAAAAGGTTTGCAACTTTTTAGATTCCAGGATTCACCTCAAGTAGATGGTACTCACTACATACAACTTATTCATAGTCTCATTCACTTGCCTATACCGGACCAAACATCTATTTTTTGTGAGTCATCTTTAAATAGATTCATGCATGATGAAAAAAATTTCATGGGTTGGGTAGAACCAAGCATGTGTTAAGATATGTCTAAGTACAGATTGAATATGGTCTGTGTTGATCAAAGAATACTTATCTAAAATCACACAAGGAGTCCACGCGGGATAGAAGGCCAAGATCAAAGGCACGGAAGGCAAGTTCTAGATTTCAGGACTCAGCTGATTTTGGGCATAGAGACCTATTTTTAGAAGATGGCGTGCGGAACACATCAACTATGTAGAGATGTGCACGCCATGCATTGTCTATATTTGGAGAAGCGGTTCAAAGCGTCTATGCATGGAGGCAAGCTAAGAATAGAATTAACACTTCGGATAACTACAAGAGAACTATAGATAGCACACTTGGATGTGTGGCTATAATTGTAAACGGCGTGTGGCTATCAATAGCATGCGACCTATTTCTAGAGTAGTTAAGTGGTGAAGGGAAAGTCCCCACCCTATATATATGATGTTAGGTGTATAATAGAGAGAGATCATAGAGAGCGGTGTATGTATGATTCTTGGACGTATGAATGTGTGTATCAAATCCATACATGCCTTGATATAAATTGACAGTACTATAAGGAGCTTCTATATTTATTAATAGATGGAAGATATTGGATGAATCTAAGTGTCATTATGTGTAACTAAGTGGTGCATGTTATTAATTCAATAATGATTATTGTTTAAGCTTGTTCTTTCATAAATATGTGGGTAGCTTGCACTTTGTAGAATGATGGATTAGTTATAAATCTATATGTTTCTATCTTCATCATGTTAAACATCCTATTATAACAACCCTAAAGAGGGACCTGGTACCTTTGCGCACTTCGGTGAGCGCTTAGTCTAGGATGAGTGATGTGCCAACGTGACTAGGGTGTTATTTTACAAATTCTAGGCTACATCATTGGTTTTGTTGCCGGGACCTCTTTTTCAGTTGTTTTCAGGATGGTTCATGATGAAGACGTACCGGTTAACTCTAGCAAGTATTGAGGAATGGATACACGATATAGAGGAAGAATATGCACGATGGTTCAACAGTGGATCTGAGTTTAACACACACACTTGGGTAGAATAGAACCTGTATGACAACTTATATGAGAGATTTTTCGCTATCTTTCCAGTAGAACTATATGAGTGGCTTACTGCTTATGCATCTCAATAGAATTGGAGGTATCACACACTTGTCTGGATGTAGGAAGAATTTTAGGCCCTTTATGATGCTGATCTGATATGGACTTACGCAAATGGATATGTGGTTTCATGGTGTTCTAAATAGTTATATTCTAGAATATTCAATTTCAACGTACTCTTTCCCAGAGGCAGCTGAATTTCAATTTTTGCGGTATCCAAGAGGAACATATTTGCACAGTATTCCACTGGCGATCAAGATCTTAATGGTAACTTTGAACCTGGAAAGTAAGCCGATGGCTAACTAAAATTCACCACGTGTGAAGGTAGGAATAGGTTTGGTATTAAGATGGCAGACCTAGTGGCAAAAAAGTAGAGAGAGGAAAGGAGGCTTAAGTATAATGAGGTGCATAAGAGGGAAATAGAGAAGTAATGTTCCATTGTAGAAAGTATGGCATTGAGGAGAGAGCTGGCTCATGAAGGATTTATGATCACGTAGAAGACGTGGAGCCAGAGCATTAGGAACTCCCCCATCTTAGAAAGCATGATAGAGATCCCTTCTCAGCCTCACATAGAAGTGTGCTAGCAGAGAGACTACTTGGGCCGTAGGCGCGCATCTTAATCCACCTGGTGACCTAGCCTTTGTGCTTGGTTTTTCAGTATCTAGTATGACAAGTAACCAACAAACTAACTTGGGAAGTAGGAAAGCAAGAGTAAGTCAGGGATCAAGTACATCAATGGTAGGACAGATGGCTTCAATGTCATTTGGAGGAGCATTCTTGGGTACATCATCCACACAGAATGTAAGCATGCAGAATACTAGACTCACCTCTAGAAGTGGAACTACTTCATAGACTGTAGGGGTTCTATATAGTACTACTATCGGAGCATAGGGAAGTACATCTACAAGCCCTATTCCAACTATAGGTGGCGGATCAAGAGGTATAGGTGGTTCTAGTTCCAGTGGATCTGGTGGTTCTGGAGGTAGAGGGAACCCAGGGGGTTCTGGATCAGGTGGTCAAGGTCCACAACAACCACAAAATATATACATGGAGATGTCTCTTCATCTCCTAGAATATAGAGGTATAGAGGATGCTGCCAAGATTGTGCATATGTGTGAAATGTTGTGGCGTGCTAAAGGGATTATAGCTGCTGAGAAAAAGGCAAGTCAATTTGCTACTACATTATAAGGGCACGCACACACAACTGGTATAGGAAGTTTGAACCTGATCAAACTTGTGTGGATTATGTAACACTGAGGGATGCTTTCTTGAAAGAGTTCCATATCCTTGAGTTTGAGTAGAAGAGTATAAGTGCACTCAAAGATATCAAGAAAGGCACTACTGAGAGTGTACGTGAGTATGATACTCATTTTAAGACACTTCTATCTAAGTTGTCATATGATATCCATGCTAGCCAACATGCACAATGGTTTGTTGGAGGATTGATTACAACTTTTAGGAGGGTGTTGTCACATAATACATACACGGATCCATGTGAAGCACTGAAGTAGATTTGTGTGATGAGGTAGTTGGGAGCATTGACACTGGCGTTAGCCCATTTCTAGAGGCACATATCATAGTTATGGCTAAGTAGTTAGAGAAGCTATCAGCAAATTCATCCCATGAAACACATTCTCGGAATTTGGTGTATAGATTGTGAAGTGGAAGGTCACACCAAGGATAGTTTCCCTCACAGATTTGTACGTTCATTATTACTAGACTATGAGATTTTTCATTTTAACCATGATGTGAGTCACTTGTCCTTTGTTACAACACAATAAGGAAGAATGTATCTTGCTTTTGCAAGATTTACAGGTCCACGACCCATGATACTAAGGATTGTCAGTTGATTGGTTAGATCCAGGATGCTATAGACATTGGAATACAATAGACAAGTATAACGGATAATGTTAAGGGCATGAATGAACACCGGATCGGGATCATAATCAAATGCGCTATGACAGGAATGAGGGGCATTTTGAAGGAGGTCATGGAAGGGGACGTGGATATCATGGTGGATATGGAGGATGAGGCCGAGGTGGAGGAAGAGGAGAATTCCCTCATGGAACATGTTATACGTGTGGATCTCCTGACCACTATGTAAATGTCCTCATAATAATGCATGTTCTTTCTATGGGAAGAACCATAGCTATGAAGAGTTCCCGGACTTATATGAGCATCTAAGTAAGCAGCATAAGCAAGAAAACAAAGGTGCCGGGATGGTTAGAATCTAGCGCATGCGGTAGAAGACCAATGGATGCCTAAAATAATAGAAGGACCTGAGGCATTGATAGTAAATATTACTACATGCACGTGGAAGTTGCATGCACACGAGAGGCCTTGTACCAGAAACCTACGATCACCAAGGAGGAGGTTTTGCATGTGAGGTACCCAGATCCTTCTCATCAGAAGGAAGTCTACCAGATACCATGGAAGTGCTAAGGAATCTTCAGGGTGAGATACAGTACCTAAAGGAGTAGAAGAAAGCCTCGGAGATAGTTCAAACTGATATCGATGATCTATGGGAGGTGTGCAAGATGTTGTGCCAGGAGAACATTATTCCACTATTAGGAAGTTGGTTGAAAGGGAACACTCCACGCGCAAGTCTTGAGACCGGACGACAATAGATTCTGCATGTAAATATTCCCCCTGATAGCATTGATTATGACAAATAAATTACTCTGAATGTTGTTGTGGATGGGTGGCTTTTGAGCAACATATTGATAGATATAGGTGTGGAAGTCAATGTGCTTGACATTAGATGCATGGGTACAAATGGGAGACCTCCATTGCAGCCATCATCTAATGTGTTATTCATGGCAAACTGGACTAAGGCCACTCCCATAGGAGTATTGAAAGATGCATCTATCACTATACAAGGGGCCAAGTTCACTAGGGATTTTGAGGTATTAGCACTTGTAGAAGTAGACAATTTTCTAGCCTTTCTTGGACACCCTTGGTGTTATGCAAATAATGCTTGACTTGAGATTCAATAAGGGATATATCAGTTTTGAAAACAAGGAGGAAAGGGTTGTGATACCCTTAACAGATGGGAATTCTACCATATGTTGAGCCTCTAAGTGAGGAGGACTTAAACAGAGTCTATGTATGCGTTATTCAGGACCCGGAGGTCAATGAGCCATCAAAGGAAGGCATCCTACAGTGGGAGGATTCCCATTCTATTAGTGATACTACGAGTATTACTTGTGACAATTGGGCTCATGGTACATATGAATTGGTAGGGCACGAGGTGAAAAGTGTGGTTGCGTGCAAGAGTAGATTTCACTCAATTTGATGGATAGGAAGCACAATACCTTGGTATATAGGGACAAAAGATCTTCCTACCTTTCTGAAGGCCATGGAAACACAATGGGAAGATCTAGTTACAAGGAGGGATATGTTAGTATACACACTACACATTGCAGGCAGAAAGTTGCGTCTTTGTGGATAGTCCACAGAGATAATCTTATAAACTGGGAAGATATTGGAATAAATTTGTCCACCAGGTTTATAAGAAACAATGCACCCACGCAAATCTGCACTTATCATGGTGATCAACCTATTTAGCATCACATTCAGCAGTGTGAGAGACTCTAGAAAATAGGACAGGAAGCTTACCACCTTCACTTTGGATGCATAGATTGTATTCCATGCTCCAAAGATGCACACATGCGTGTGGTATGTATATGCAGAACTACATAGGGAAACTGGGAAATGGCAGGAGTTGGCTGCATGTATGACCCAGAAATTTGACTACTTCTTGACTCAACCTCCTATAACAGAGGCATTAAAATTTGTCAAACACTTAACTATGGGAGATAGTGCAAAGGCAGAAGAGAATATTAAGGAATTATTCGGTGAGACAAATTTCGGAGCATGTTTTGAAAGGGAAGAGGAAATAGACTCCAAACTACTTGAGCATGCTTGCCTTGAGAAAGAGAAAGGAAAGATGGTCTACATCGTGGATGATGAGGAAGTTGAGAACATGGATATTGAACATTCACACAAGGGTGCAGGGTCTTGGACAGTGAAGAAAAAGATGTACGCGCCTACCATGAACCCATGAAGACAACAAAGGTGAATATAGGTTCAGAGGTTGAGCCTAAGGAGGCCATAATTGGAGACTACTGGTCAGACTCGGAGGTAGCAAAGATCATCGAGTTACTCAGGGATTATCAGGACTTATTTCCTCGAGGATATCATGAACTTAAAGGCATGCATGAATCACTTGGGGAAATGAAGATCAAACTTAAGGATGGTGCATGGCCAGTTAGAAAGAGACCTTACAGAATGAATCCTAATTTGTGCAAAAAGGTAAAAGAAGAAATTGATAAAATGTTGAAATCTGGAATTATTAAGCCCCTTGATGAGTCAAAATGGGTTAGCCCAATGGTGATCAGTATCAAGAAGGATGGATGGATTAGGATATGTGTGGACTATAGGGAGCTGAATGTTGCATGTGTCACAGATCCATTCCCTATGCCTTTCACTGAGGAAATACTAGAAGGAGTTGCAGGGTGTGAAATATATTCTTTCACAAATGGATTTTCTGGTTATCATCAGGTTAGGATCACTCAGGAGGATCAAGAAAAGAAAAAATTTACTATTGAATGGGGTAGTTTTTCCTATATTGTGATGCCCTTTGGATTGAAAAATGTGCCTGTTGTATTCTCGCGCATAGTTGTTCAGGCGTTCAAATATTTTATTCACAACTTCTTACAGGTCTATCTAGATGATTGGATAATATATGGGCTTGTGAAAGATCATTGTGAAAACCTATGCTTAATGTTTGAACGATGCAAATAATTGATTATCTCTTTAAACATCAAGAAATGCATATTTGCTACACCATTTGGGATACTATTAGGACATATAATCTGCAAGGAAGGTTTTCTAGTTGATCTAGCCAAGGTTGCAGTCATTTTAGGCTTGGAAGCACCTACCAGTCAAAGTGAGGTGCGTGGATTTTTAGGTCATACAGGATATTACAGAAAATTCATAAAAGGGTATGCCAAAATTGCTACACCCTTGGAAGAATTGCTGAAGGGGAAAGGTACATTTTATTGGGGAGAACCACACAGTGCGTTTGAGGTATTGAAAGAGAAACTTACTACCGCACCCATTTATGCTTTCCCTCATGGGATAAACCATTTCATGTACATGTGGATGCTTCTGGTATGGCCATTGGCACTATGTTAGCTCAACCTAGTGAAGGTATTATTGATCATCTAATCTGTTTTGCTAGTAGGAAGTTGACTCCTGTTGAAAGGAATTATATAACTATAGAGCACGAAGCTTTGTCAATGATCTATGCATTGTACAAATTTTGATAGTACTTATTAGAAACACTATTTGTGTTTTATACAGATCATATGACATTGAAGTACTTGGTAAACAAGCCCGTATTACAGGGGCACATATGCAGATGGGTGCTCCTATTTCAAGAGTTTGACTTCACAGTTGTAGTGAAGCTAGGGAAAAGTAATTCTGGACCAGACCATTTATCTAGAATCAATTCGGAGAGGATGCATAGACAATTGAAGAAAATAATACCAGATGCACAGTTATATAGGTTATAATGCATGCCCATGGAATTAGAAGACATTGTTGTCTTTTTACAAATAGGTATGACACCAAAAGGAATGAAATCATTAGAAAAGTAGCAGCTTGCTATATGCACATGACACCATTTATGTTAATCAATGGTGACCTCTACAAGCTAGGAAGAGATGAAGTATTATGTTGTTGTGTGTTAGAGCATGAGCGTAAGGATATCATGGAAGAAGCTCATGGTGGTATTGTAGGAGGCCATTATGCAGGTGATGTGACTACTCGGAAGATCTTAATTGCTGGATTATGGTGGGAGACACTGTATAAAGACTGTAAAGACTATTGTAAGGCATGTGATCATTGTCAATGCCTAGGAAAACCAGGAAAAGAGAGAGAGATGCCTTTGAGACCGATTACTAGTGCCGAACCATTTGAGAAATGGGCCATTGACTTTATAGGACCTATTTCACTAGTCATGCATAGGATTGGATCACGCTATATCATTACTTGCACAAATTATCTCACACGGTGGGCAGAAGAAGCACCTACAAAAGACTGTATGATAGCTATAACAACTAGGTTTATGTGGGAGAATGTTCTTACACGATATGGATGTCCTTTAAGCTTGACAAGTGATAGAGGTACACACTTTTTGAATGAGACAATTAGGATCTTATTAGATGAGTTTATGGTTGCACACCATAAAACTACACCTTACCATCCTCAGGCAAATGGAACTGCTGAGGCTTTTAACAAAATTTTGGGCTAGACTTTGAGAAAAATATGTGATGTTGGAAGAAACGATTGGGATGAAAAAGTGTCAACTGTGCTTTGGGCATATAAAAACTTACAAGAGATTGAACAAGGCCACACCATTTCAGTTGGTGTTTGGCACGAAGTTGTTCTTCCTATAGAATTTATGTTACCTTCTTTGTGCATTGCGCGTGGATGGAGGTGTAGTTGATGAACAGGATTTAGAAGAACATATTACAAAGATGATTCAGCTGGATGAGTGCTAAGAAATAGCACGATGGAGTCAAAAGTAGGAAAAGGCTAGGTAGAAGGCATGGCATGACAGAAACATAAGGGATAAGAAGTTTGAGATTAGACAAATAGTACTTCTTTATGACTCAAAGTTCTTGCACCATCCAGAAAGCTCAAAGTACATTGGTTGGGGCCGTATATTATCACTTCTATACTTGACTCAGGTGCTTTCTAGTTAAAAGCACTTGATGAAACATAGCTACCCGGTTACTTTAACGAGAGTAGGCTGAAGCCCTACTATAAATAAGTCTTCTTGGTGTTTGTAATAAGGTATTATTTCCATTTAGTTTAGGTTTTCAATTCTATATTTCCTTAATGTATTTCCTTCATTGTCGCTATGCTTTGTCAATTTAATTACTATTAGTGTAATAAGCATGCTTGCTTGCATGCATAAAGCTAATTACTGTATGAATAATGTTTATGCACAGAGGACTACACATACTTTTAGTGTGGGATGGTTGTAGTGACCCAAGAAAAAGACTAAGGTAATTGAAAGATGAAAGGAATAAGCTTCTACGGTGTGCTTTAAGTAAAAAGAAGACTGCTTCTCAAAAGGTGACCAAGGATGGAGATGGATGAAGGATTAGTCTAACATGAGGTAAGCGGAGGCCATGTTAGCTACTAGAAGAAGGTGCAGAGATGAGGTACTCAGGCGCAGGGAGTGCGCTCAAGAGAAGTCTATAATCAGAGGGTAGGTAGGCGCTACAAGGTTATAGCTGGGCATGAAGTTATACCACGTGGAATAAATGGATTTGGTCAATAAATGAAGAGGACATTTGGTAGGTGAGGAGCAATAAATGCATCAAAATTTGAAAAATTTATATAAGGAATGTGGATTCATTTTTACCATTGCAACTAAGAGTATTCATGAGAAGAGCCAAGTGCAAGAGCCGAGTGATCGCGTTAAGGTGCGAAGGGTGTGAAACCAAGAGTGACAACCAGATCTGTGCTATAAGAAGCTTGCGTCCCTAATAGTGAAGGGTTTGAGTGAAGTAGGGAGACAGATAAGAGTTAGGTTACGTAGTTTCCACCTAGGGCATAATTGAATCGAGCTAGGGTTTGATTCATAGAGTCGAGTTGAAGAAGAGACAATTGTAAGGTAGAAATGGCACCAAAGAAGGCATCTACAACAATAACAAAAAGAAAGAAGAAGGTGGTCATCAAGGAAGAAGAGATGGCACCAAAGCCATTTTTTAGAGATGCAATACCCAGAAGGAGTCATTATCGGCCAAGAATGGGATTCACCCATTAGAAAAAGTAAAGTGAGTGAATATAATCACAGACGTTAGAAAAAAAAAAAGGAGCTTGATTCCTTTCTTATGGCTAGAACAAAAAAACGCACGGTAGATGACATGCCAGTATATGATGATGCGGGTGAAAAACTTTTTTGAAAAGAATTGGGGTATATCAGTTGTATGAGCTACCATATTTTGGGAAGTATGAGCCCTTGTACCAGTGGCTCATGAGTAGGGTACATGAAGAATTCTTCTACTTTGCAGGACACAGTTAGAATTTTATCTACGCTTGTCTCATCAGTGACAGGTCTGAAGGCCACAGGGAAAACATAAGAGGTGATCTTGCAGATAAAGCCACAATCTTACAGACCAAACAGGAGTTGGGATACCTAAAGGGTCCATGTGGAATGGACATAGATAAGTTGAAGAACTATCTAATTGTACAAGTTGCAACACACCTTGTCACCAAGTTAAATGATCAGGAGTGGTGGTCACAGGTAAACACTATGTGGTTGCATGTGGCGCGAAAGATGTCGAAAGGGATGATCTACAACATTGTAGGCTATATTGCAGAGCAGATAGTCAAAGAGGCACACACAGGGGGAAATATCAGCTTTGGGGCTATTCTACTATCACTCGTCTTCATGGAGATTGGAGTACCAGATGGACCAAAGGAGAAAATATGGGAATACCCCATGGAGAACAAGTCCCCAACTGAAAGATTCAACAAATACCTATGCAAGGGGACCATGACCAATGAAGTAAAGCAAAGGGTGGAGAAGTGGTATGACAGGCTCCTGTGACATTTGGGGAAGAATGGCGCATTCCAAAAGACCTACCAGTAGTGGTAGGAAAACAAGTTCAGTTTTTTGTATACCAGCATTTTTACATCGTACATTTTCCAATGAAGGACGGAATCTGATCCCTTGGTGCAAGTTAACTTATGCATTCACTACGAGGTATTTTCAAGAATTTGTTCATAGATTTATCGACACATGCAGACTAATCTTCAATGTAGACAAGGTAGACTTGACTACCATACACTGAGGAAGAAATATGTATATCCTAATAGAAGCACCTATACGGAGAGAATCATTTCAGAAGTTTTGAACATCAAACCGATAGGTTTGGCTATAGTAGATGTGGGGGAAGCATTGGTATATCTCTAGTTGAAGCCAAAAATGGAGAATAAAAATATGTGGAAGGTGAGTTCGCACTTCCAACACCACCAAAATGGAAACATACAATGGAGAATATCCCAATGCCTAAGCCTATAGAGAAAATCAAGTGCAGGATGAGGAGGAAGAGGGCGAAGATAGTGGTGATTTGGAGCATAGGGGTAGGAGACATCCTATAAGTTAGAGTGAAGCTGAGCATGCTGTTACACCACCTCATCCATAAGAAGGGGATGAAGAAGACTTGAATGCGGTCCAAGGGGAGCACAGGTTTAAAAGAGTATTCAGGAGAACAAGGACCCAAGGTGCTACCCCAACCACTATGCACAAATCACCTCAACTCTCCCCACAAAAGGAAGCGACCACACAGAGAAGGAGGAAGTTGAAGTTGAACGAGGAGGAGGAAGAGTCAGAGGAGAGTGCGCCTACATCTCCTACACTTCTAGAGAACACAAAAGGAAAGGATGAGGCGTCAAAGGAGAAGGAAAAAGAAGAGAAAGGACCAGAGGAAATAGCTGTAGAAGATATTTAGGACATGGAGACGCAAGTACCAAATTTGGGGGCTAGAGTTCCTAAACAATAAAGGTCTAGGAGGACAAGTGGGGAGCACATTCCACTAGCCATGGGGTATGCGAAGGACGTAAGAAATATTATCCATGCCAATTCCAGAGAACAATAGTGCTGAAGGATCTATTCGGCTGGGAGTTGATGGATGAGGATATGATGACCGTGCGAACTAGAAAGCAACTATCATGGTCGATGCACACCCACATGGATGAGCCTAAATTTGATGTGTGTGAAGAGTCATGCATTTTGAGACAATTGAAGAAGGCACCCTAGGCTAGACACATGACGGTAAAGCCTACTGTCATGTCAGATGAGCAAGTCAATAATGCATTTGGTAAAAGTTTCTGCAGAGGTGGCTAGAAGAAACATGGAAAAATCTGCCACAATCAAAGTGCTACGCGAAGAGCTAAAGATGAAGGACGTAGAGATAGTGCAAATAACACAGGAAAGGGACTTCACGTAGAAGAAGAATGAAGTATTCATAAGCATCGCAGAGGAGATTGGGGACACTATAATTAAAGCAAGGCCACACTTAGAACCAAATGTACCACAAACATTTCCTTCAATACACTATGTGAGAAAAGTTGGTGGACTTGGTGCTCAAAGATGAAACTCTATGTATGCAAGCACCATAACGATCAGAGAAGGATGTCGAATGGGAGAAAGCATCGGTGATGAGAAAAATCACATCCTATGAAGAGTTATTGTAGGTATTACAAGAAGTGTTGAAAAAAGTAGACCAAGCCTTGAATATATGCATAGCTCTAGAGGCATTCATCAACATTAAGACCTTGGAAGAGAACAATGAGGTACAAAAATCCATGAAAGATGAGACATTAGGCCACGTAGAAAGGTTTTCAATGGTAAAACAGAAGCGTGAGGCCTGACAGCAGCACAAGAGCCACACAAGACTTAACTGGAAGAGCTTGGAAAGCTGATTGCATAGAAGATGGACCTTTTGGAAGGGAGGATGACATCAATGTCTAGTGTTGTGTTGGTTCTACAAAATGAGAAAGGAGAAATTGTGTGGATGAGTTGGAATCCATTGTTGTGGACATCCCAGAAAAAGTAGGGCAGGAACTCACTGAATGGCAGGATTTGGAGGCAGCAATAAAAGAGGAATATCTAGAGCTGATGCTACAAACTGATACCGAGGGGGTTGCTTAAATAACCTCATATACATTCTTTATTTGTCCACATTCTTCATTGTTATTCTTTCATTCTTATTCTTTCCTTCAAATTTTGGAGATGACCATTGTCGGGATGACAATGAGATTAGTGTGGGGTAATGTTGATCAAAGAATACTTGTCTAAAATCACACAAGGAGTCCGCGTGGGATAGAAGGCCAAGATAAAAGGTGCGGAAGGAAAGTTCAGATTTCAGGACTTAGCCAATTTTGGGCATAGAGACCTATTTTTAGAAGATGGCGTGTGGAACACATCAACTATGTAGAGATGTGCCGCCATGCATTGTCTATATTTGGAGAAGCGGTTCAAATCGTCTATGCATGGAGGCAAGCTAAGAATAGAATTAACACTTTAGATAACTACAAGAGAACTATAGATAGCACACTTGCATGTGTGGCTATAATTGTAAATGGCATGTGGCTATCAATAGCATGCGACCTATTTCTGGAGTAGTTAAGTGGTGAAGGGAAAGTCCCCACCCTATATATATGATGTTAGGTGTATAATAGAGAGAGATCACAGAGAGTGGTGTATGTATGATTCTGGACGTATGAATGTGTGTATCAGATCCATACGCACCTTGATATAAATTGATAGTACTATAAGGAGCTTCTATATTTATTAATAGATGGAAGATATTGGCTGAATCTAAGTGTCATTTTGTGTAACTGAGTGGTGCATGTTATTAATTCAATAATGATTATTGTTTAAGCTTGTTCTTTCATAAATCTGTGGGTAGCTTGCACTGTAGAATGATGGATTAGTTATAAATCTACATGTTTCTGTCTTCATCATGTTAAACATCCTATTACAACAACCCTAAAGAGGGACTTGGTACCTTTGCGCACTTTGGGTGAGTGCTTAGTCTAGGCTGAGTGATGTGCCAACGTGACTAGGGTGTTATTTTGTAAATTCTAGGCCGCATCATCTGGAGTATCGGAAGAAATATCAGTTATTCTTTCAGTGATATAAAAAATCAAACTATACAGGATCTGTTGATGACAATAAATACACTACAAGTTATATTTTTCATCTTGGGTCTGGACCTATCTCATGGATTAGTAAGAAGTAAACACTTTTTTCTCTCCCATCCACTGAGGTGGAGTATCGCATCGTACGAGAAGTTTTGTGTGAAGAGTTTTGGTTACATCATATTTTCAATGATATGGGAATTCTTGAAGAAAATCCACCCATAATTCATTATGACAATCAATTTGCATATAAACTTGTGAAGAATTTAGTTTTCCATGAGAGAACAAAGAACATTGAGGTTAAATCTCACTACATTAAAAAAAATTCTTGAACCACCACATTTTAGACAATAAATCACACACTTTGGGTATCTATCTAGTCCTGATCACATATTACTATTCATATGATTCCTAAGTAAGAAAAGTAATAATTGATACATGTATTTGGCCATGTTTTCTTACTTTTTGTTGCTACCTTTTATCTTACACCCTTTCTTTCATGAATCCACCTTTTTATACTTAAAAATTTCTCACCTGACACCAACTCCCAGCTAGGATGTCATCTCCGTGGCTCCCCTACCTCTTTATACTTTGATAACATCTTTTGCGTCCTTTATATCCATTGGGCATCTTATCTTTTTGGTATTTGGAATTTTCAGAGTTTAATTATAAAATTCAAGCAAGGGAATCATATAAATATAAAGTTATGTGATCATAATAAAGGACCAAATAGTAAGCATTAGCTATCACCACCTAAGGTTTCATTCAAATGCCATTATCAAGAGCATTCAAGTATCCATCTAGCATCCACACATAAGGGCAATGATTGATACTTTTGTATACACGCATAACATGGGTAGTTCATTCTTTCATGCACACATCTATTTACATATTTTACACCTAACTACTTGCTCTCTATCAAGTACGACACACACAAGAGTCACCTAGGGAACAATCTCTTTACACACACATAACTACATTGGGTCTGAAATGTAGTGTACCGCTCAGTCATAAGATCACTCATTTAAAAATGAGGACAATTCGACCTCTCATTTGCATTATTTTATTTTTGGGATTTGATGTGATTTTGAGGGTTTTGCAAGTCATTTATTCATTGCAGATTATCAACAAGATCAACGATTATTGTGCGACATAATAGAAACAAGAAGTGGAGGATAGAGAACATATCTCGACCCATCGAAGGAGGTTTCCTAAGGTTCTAGAATTCACAAGCTACTAGAGCAGGTTTGTAATGCCCGCAGGGACCCCTGAACCATTCTAGGTGCCCTAGGTCAGGAAAATATTGTGGTCACACATTTTTATGAGGCTCAGTGTGACACTTATCTCTCTCTGTTCATTAGTTAGTTACTTCGGTAGAGTCTAAAATTAATTGCAAAATAATTAAGTCATTTTATCTCCTCATTTGCACTTAGGGTTTTAAATCTTAATTTCTTATTTTCTTGGGTCAAATTTTTTACTTCATTGCTTATTTATTTACTGCTACATTGCAATCTAGATTTAGGCATCTAATAATTCCATATTTTCTTTATCATTTGGTGAACGCGGTGATTCAAAACCTTCCTTTTGAGTATGGCTTCACCTTATCGCAACATAGATTAATTTTCCCATCCTTCTTTCACTCTAACTAAATTCTTGAGCATGGTTACTACTACTCTTGTTGAGTTCATGCAAGCTCGTACTCATCATCCTCCTTTCTTTATTATGCATATGGCTGATCCAACCATCAACATAGTAATTACCCTCCACACTCATCCTCCTACGGATATTCTTATTTCTATTCCACCGCCTCTTTCTTTTATGACTCCTCCTGCTACCTCTAAAGGTGATGATATCATTGAACAACTTAAGACTACTACAGCTAAAATATCTCTATATGACTTAATGCACAATGTTCCTGAATGTCTTCATACATTAGAGATCTCCCTTTGTTTTATTCACATTTAGAGTGATAATTCATCAGTAGCATTCACACACCTCATTTAGTGTCTCAAAAATCTATGCCACGTGCTATATCATTCATTGATGAGGACATATCACCATCTACTATTGATAATCCATGTGCGCCTTTACTTATCACTGCTATCATTGGCACCATCTATATCAAGCGTGTACTTATTGATAATGGATCTACTGTAACTTAACTTATGTGCTCATTCTCTTTTAAAGAAAATTGACATCACAGACAACCTAATTGCTAATAATTCCACTCTTATTCATGGATATGATTCAACTACTCACACATGCTTTGGTACTATTACATTATCTATACAAGTTGGGTCTAAGATTGTTCCTACACCATTCTTCACTATCGATACCTCATTTGAGCTCAATATTTTTATGGGTATACCTTGTATTCATGAAATGCATGCCATTCCATCCACTGTTCATCAATGTGTCAAATTCTTACATGATGGTTATGAACATACCATTGTTGTAGACCTTGATCTATTCAAATTCTACCTCATAGACCATGTTATTTCTATGTTTATTCCATAAATCACAAGCTATTCCATATAACAAAATTGATACATATGATTTTGGTCAATATAACACCTCATAGTCTTCTTCTTTTTCTCTAAGCACTCCAATTATTTCCACTCATACTACTGCTATCATTTCACCCACTATGTCTTCCCCTATACACACTACTATTCCACTTGTCGAGACTCCTCTTGCTCCTATGTTGATTACACATCCTACCAACATCCTTGACATGGCTATCTAATATGACAATGCCAACACTAATGATTATGATGACGAGGTCGATACCGTTGAACTTACTAATGAAAAATTGGATAATCTCAACTTTAATCATATTGATGTCAATGATTCATATTTCAATGATACTTCATTACTAATGGCCATGGTGAATACAAATTCAAAACACCCCTTCCTTTCACTAATGATATGTTACTTTATTGGGGGTCTATCCATACTCAGGATGTTATTGCACCTTCTTAGGGGAAATTTGCATCTGCACAACCTCCTTTCATATGCACTCTCTTCATGAATAAATCTTATTGGCATCATATTTTTTTGGATATTACTTGTTCTGATACTATTTTCACATATGATGGCTTGATGTGGCTTGGATTTACACCTAATGATATCGTACCGCCACCTCATTCGTTCCATCTCTATCATAGATGTGTCCATATTACATCTACCTATGGTCTTCATGTTTTCTATATCACAGTCTTTATGGCACACACTCGTAATTCTCTACTAACACTTGGGAAATCTTGGCTAGATTACATTGGGGGAACTTTAGACCCTAGCTAACTAGACTTGCATTTCCCATGTCTTTTAGCTAAAATTTTATTTGGAATGACTTATCTTTATTTTATTCATAAAATATCACTTATTGGTATGCATAGGGATGTCCACCAATGCCTTTCACTGATGAGGAATATGTAACGCACATGTAAAATTTATGCCGTAATGGCTCACTATATGATCTACTACACACTATTTCTTACCAGGTTTTTGACACATCACCAGTTGGCTTCAATCAAGATAATGATGATCTTTTAGACAATTTTACTTGATCATACTTATCATCATACACTTGGGGGCATCATGCTTAATATTCTCCCCTTCTAACACTAATAGTTTTGACACAGAATATACAATTCACACTAGTATTTCATACACATCCTACACAACTTGATACAATTGTATCATTATTACCTAATGATGCACTCTCGTGCCACAGTTCACACTTGATTGTTGAGGACATCCTATACACATGAACCTCACGCACTACACACTACACTAAAAACCACACTAAACACTACACTACATGTTACATTACACATTACACATTACACATTACACACACTACACACTTCACATTTCACACATTCATCTCTACGTAACATATACTATATGTATTCATGACATATCTTTTTAGCATCTACTTATACACACTGTGGTCATTATCCTATGATGCACTCTAGTTCCACATTCCATAATCAAATGCTAATGGTCTACATCTCAAATGGACCTCATCACACTCACACATTCACTCAATCACATGATATTTACACTCTACACTTTATCGATCACATCTTTCTAGTGCACACATTCAAACCATTTCCCGATGACGCACTCTTGTTCTACGATTCATTCTTGACTACTGAGGGGGCATGTATAAATGAACCTCATCTCATACATACTCATTCACATTCACTCAAGGGGAACGTAGATCCTATCACACTGACTCTACATTCCATTCCATCTCACTCATCCACAACATATTGCATATCTCGGTTGCATGTAATCTTTCTTACTTATGCATATATGTACACTTTTTACACACGTTAGAAAAATATTTTGTATGTCATTATCTTTTCCATACACACATGCACGTTCACTTTCTTTCTATTTGTGATGGCATATTTTATAGATATATACATGCATCAGGGATCCTTGGCGCAATACCTCTTACCAATCCCACTGCAGCTCTTGGGGGCATCCACTTTTATAGACTGGAGGTGATATTGTATCATTTTCCATAGGACATTACTATATCAGATTATAAATGCTTTGGCATACTTTATATCTTTCTAACATGCTAATAGGTGCTTCATGTGCAACATTTTTCTTATAGTTCTACTTGCTTCCATGGTTATTTGTTACTATTTGTTTTCTTATGCTTGTCGTTGTATGCCATTGTTTGTGGGATTTATCCTATGTCTTGCTTGTTCTCTAGTTATATATATGATCGGTGCTCACTTTGAAGTCTTGATTGTCTCATGACATCATGAGTGATGTACCATATTTGAAACCCACTTTTCGTGGTTTACTTTGTCTTCTTGCATGTTTACATTTTCTTCTTGCATCTTAGCTTACACATTGTATGCTTGTTTACTAGCTTACACATCATATTTTACATACATGTTTCTCTTTCTTATACTAACACTTGTCCCCTATCCACTTTGTTTTTATTTTCCTTGGTTTCTACTAAGCACACCCCCCCTTGCAGGGCACGAGTTTCAACATAGCGGTTGGTCCTCCTTTGGGCCGCATACTCCTCAACGACTTTGTATGCACCCCAAAAAGGGGGCATCATTTGGGTGAATCATTCACCCCATACAATAGTTGATAGTCACACATAACACATTTTAGTATAGGTACAACATAGTCATCACTCACAGCAACGACCTAGATCCTGATTTGGGTCCTCAACACAAGACAATCACCAGCTTCTAGACCCGAAAAGTAGCACTTGGGCACCCCTTACCCTTTATGGACACCTATGACTAGGGGGCATTACACAAAGTTTTTTTCAGTTTAGCATAGTCTACAACACTTCAAACAACTACTTTTATAGGACAACAATCCTTCAGCACTCGACATGCATGTACTACACAACATTTTCTACTTTCACGTTGGATTAGAACTATTCAAAACAAATAAGATTTTTACACACCATCTATAGTGGTGTTTTAAATTTCAGGAAGTGGTTAAAGTTTGGAGGATGACACCATAATTTTCTCCTACACTTCTTCCATGTCTTGGTGTGAGATCGTCCAAAAAAATCACACACAACGCAACTGGCATGAGATCACCTAAAAAACTCATTCTTCTATAACATCTACATGATCCTTTCTATCTCATTTTCTCATCACGGATTAGGTGTGCATGTTCCTTTTTTATTTTTGTTCTTGAATAATTTTATACACTTTTTACACGTTTTGATCATATATATGTGTATTTGATTACTTGTTCATTCTTCTCTTTTGCAGGCATGCCCTTATGGGAATCAATAGTCACATCATCATAACATCAATAACATCAACATAGACATAAAAAAAGGTACACACGTGACATCTACACATTAACTTTCACCCTAGGGTCATCATTATCATAATCACCTTCTCTTCCTCTTCTCTAGCTTGCACGCTTCACATTTTTTTTATCATTCCATGTTTTTCATTATCTCTTGGAATGTTTTTCATCATCTATCTACATGGTTATCAAGTACACATCTTCTATTTACTTTATGTTATCGAGTTTTCTCTCAAAAAAATAAAGTGGGGGAAAATGTAGACACTAAATCACACACTTTGGGTATCTATCTAGTCCTAATCACATACTACTATTCATATGATGTGCCAAAATTAGCAGAACTTGAAAAGGTCATAACTTGTGCTTGGGGTGTCTGTTTGAGTCCGTTGTTTTTTTGAAACCACATGTTTTGATGAGAAAAATGTCATCATTCGATTCTCCCTACTATTTGGAGTAAGTTCTGGCACATTTTTGGGCCCAAAATATGCCATCTTGAGGCCAAAAATTAGGATTTAAGTTGTAGTTCAATTTTTTTCCTATTTTAGGGCATTAGTTAATTTTAGTCTATTAGTTGCATTATGAGTTGGAAAGTTAGAAATTCCTCTAATTTAGGCATGTAGAAGATGCATGGAAATTTTTGTGCATGTACGAATAAGCATGCAAACTTACTAAGAATAGCAAGTTCTAGTAAACTGCTAAAAATAGTAATTTCTGCCACCTAGAGTAGATTTAGTCAAAGTTAGTTAGAGTTTTCTTGGAAACTCAAGTTGGGAGTTGTTTTCCTATTTAGGAAACATTGTAATTCATGATTCAATAAAAATAAGGAGATATATTTTCTTTTGGAGTTCATATTATTTGTAGTATATTGAGTTTGTTTAGAATTTGACTACATTATCTAGGTATCAAAGCTAGTTCAGTCTTAAAAAAAAAAAGGAAGAGGAAGGAAGAGGAAGAGGAAGAGAAGAGGAGGATGGTATTTTCCGATGAATAGAAATATGCAATATCTATAGAGGTAAGTTATTGTGCTTGCTGCAATGATAACCCAGAGAGGAAATCAAGGTGGAGATGTCACAGATGAAGAAGAAGTTTGTGAAGAGGAGGAAATGAAAGTGCCACCCTTAGATTTTAAAGAAAGGATGCATCAAGAATTAGAAGGAAATAATGATGGGATAAGAGTTGATGTTTCAGAGTATGGAGGTAGTCTCAAACCAGAGGAGCTGATAGACTAGTTGACTAGCATGGGGAAATTTTTTTGAGTGGAAGGCTATGTCAGAAGAAAAGAAGGTAAAATTTATATGCACGAAATTGAAAGGCCATGCTGTGTTATGGTAGGATCACCTATAGAAAGAGTGGTCAAGAAAGGGGAAAGAAAGAATTAGGATGTGTAGTAAGATGGAGAAGAAGTTGAAAGATAAAATTCTCCCTATGGATTATACACAAACCCTTTACAGAGGTTTTAGAATCTCAAGCCATAACTTACAAACAGTGCAAGAATACACATATGAGTTCTAAAAGTTGTCCATTCATGTAGAGCATGAAGAAAATGAGGAAAAATGGTTACAAGGTATGTAAATGGATTAAAATTTTCTATTCAAGATGAGATAAGTATGCACATGATTAAGAGCATGAAGGATGCCTATCAATTAGCCTTAAAGGCCGAGGAAAAACAAAGTCATTGAAAAGTTTTAGGAGATCACCTGGAATGAATAGGGGGCCTCATCTTCCTTTTAGGGATGATTTGGTTTCAGCCAAGGTAGGGGAGAATCACCTCGTGGAGTGGAAAAGAAAGAAGATACAAGAAAAGATTCCTAGAATCAACAAAGAGGTAGAGGATTTTCTAGGGGTAGAGGATATGTTGGTGATAGAGGATGGGAGGCTCCATGAAGACCATTTGTTTTTTACAGATGTGGTGAAGAGGGACATCGAGCTTTTGAATTCCCACATTATTATACACATGAAAAGAGGAAAGTAGATGCTCTAAGAGTAAATCTTATTGAAGCTGAACAAGTAGAAGATGAATATGACCTAGAAATTCTACCAGATGTTGGAGAAAATATGATGATCAAGAGGATGATGATTGCTCAAAGAAAGGATATCAAGGGGGATGTGTGGTCATGTACAAATATTTTTAGAACAAGATGCACTTCGGGAGGAGGAAAGGTATGTAATGTTATTATTAATGGTGGTAGTTGTGAGAACATGGTTTCAAATGAGATGGTCAAGAAATTGGGTCTTCATTATGAGAAGAATCCTAACCCTTACCGTATTACATGGTTTAAGAAGGGTAATGAAGTTACTTTTGATAAGAGATGTGTTTAATAAGTTTTTCTATTAGGAACAATTACAAGGATGATATTTGGTGTGATGTTATTCCTATGGATGTATGTCATATGCTATTAGGAAGACCATGGAAATTTGATAGAAAAGTTATTCATGATGGGGGAAAGAATACTTATAATTTCGGAAGGACGACAAAAAAATAGTTTTGCTACCTCTTAAGGAAGAGGGGAAGACTGAAAATTTGCTTTCTATAAAGGAATTTGTGAAGGAGGCAAAGGAAACTAGTTTTTTATGTTATGCACTAGTCACAAATAAGGATGAACCTACAAGTTTAAAAATACCAATAGAAATGACAGAATTAATAGAAGAATTTTCTGATGTTATTCCTGATGAGCTACCAGATGGATTACCACCCAAAAGAGATATTCAACACCATATTGATTTGATTCCAGGGTCTTCACTCCCAAAATCAAGCAGCTTATCGGATGAGCCCGACATTACATACATAGTTGAATAGGCAAGTGGCAGAGCTCGTGAGAAAGGGGGCCATAAGGGAGAGGATGAGTCCATGTGCAACCCCAACTTTATTAACACCAAAGAAGGATGGAACATGGAGAATGTGCATGGATAGTAGAGAAATCAATAAAATTATAATAAATTATAGGTTCCCAATACCTTGCCTTGATGATATGATGGATGTGCTTGCTAGATCTAGGTATTTCACCAAGATTGATCTTTGAAGTGGTTACCATCAGATTCAGATCAGAGAAGGAGGTGAGTGGAAAATAACATTTAAGACAAGAAATGGATTATATGAGTGGTTGGTGATGCCATTCGGGTTATCCAATGCACCTAGTACTTTTATGAGACTGATGAACACCATGCTGCAGGAGTATAATGGTAACTTTGTTGTGGTTTATTTTGATGATATCTTGATCTTTAGTAAAACTAAAGAAGAACATATGAGGCATCTAAGGGTGATATTTGAAGTGTTAAGGAAAGAGAAACTCTATGTAAATATGAAGACATGCACGTTTATGCAAGATATTTTTGTATTCTTGGGCTTTATTATTTCAAAAGATGGGGTACAGATGGACTCAGAGAAGATAAAGGAAATTATTTAATGGCCTACTCCATGGAGTATAACAGAGGTAAGAAGCTTTCATGGTCTAGCAACATTTTATAGAAAGTTTATTAAAAAAATTCACCAATATTGTAGCACCTATAACAAATTACACAAAAGGAAGGAGTTTTTGTGGACAAAGGCAATTGAGGATAGTTTTCAGTTCTTGAAGAAGAAGGTGACAGAGGCACCCATTTTGGCACTACTAGATTTTGATAAAGTGTTTGAGGTTGATTGTGATGCCTCACATGTGGGTATTGGTGTTGTTCTAAGTCAAGGTGGAAATCCAATAGCTTTCTTTAGTGAGAAACTAAATGAGATCAGAAAGAACTACTCTAATTTTGATGTGGAATTTTATGCAATTGTACAAGAATTGAGGCATTGGAGGCATTACTTAGTGCCTAAGGAGTTTGTGTTATTTACAGACCACATAGCCTAGAAATATGTGAATACACAAAAGAAGTTGAATAATAGGCATGAAAAGTGGGTATCATTTTTGCAGGGTTATAATTTTTCTCTAAAACATAAATCAGGAAAACATAATCAAGTCATAGATGCATTGAGTAGGCGTGTGACTTTGTTTACCACTATGGAAAATGAGGTGGTGGGTTTTGAAGCAATAAAGGGTTTGTATTCTTCTGATTTTGATTTCAAGAATATTGTTGAAAGGTTAATTCATCCATTGTCAAAAAATGTAGGAGATGTCCAGAATGAGTACATTTGACAGGATGGCTATCTATTCAAGGGACGCCAACTATGTATTCCAGTTGGGTATATGAGAGAGAATATAGTGAAAGAATTGCATAGTAGAGGATTGGCTGGGCATTTTGGTCAAGATAAGATGATAGCCTTGGTAGTAGAGAAATACTATTGGCCAAATATGAAAAGAGATGTGGTAAGATATGTGGAGAGGTGTCAAATTTTCCAAGTCTCGAAAGGCCATGCACAAAATACAAGGTTGTATATATCGGTGCATATTCCTAAAGGGTCATGGATAGATCTGAGTATGGATTTTGTTTTGGGATTAAAAAAACACAACGAGGTAGTGACTTAATTTTTGTGGTTGTTGATAGGTTTTCTAAGATGGTTCATTTTATTTCCTATAAGAAAACAAGTGATGCGATAGGTGTAGTAGATTTGTTTTTCAGAGAAGTTGTTCGTTTTCATGGTGTTCCAAAAACCATTACTTCAGATAGGGACACAAGGTTCTTAAGTCACTTCTGGAGGACTTTATGGAAGAAGTTGGGAACTCAAACTACAGTTCAAAAGTTCCTATCATCCTTAGACCGATGGGAAAATAGAGGTGGTAAATCAGAAGTTTGGGAAACCTATTAAGGTGCATAGTTGGGGAAAAGCTGAAACAATGGGACTTAGCATTACCACAAGCTTAGTTTGCATATAAAATTCCATAAATAGATCCATAGAAAGTCTTCCTTTTCATTGTGTATGGTAGTAGTCCAAATGGGGTGTTAGATTTGGTACAACTACCAGTTGATGGTAGAGCGAGTGATGATGCAAAAGCATTTGCCAAACCTATACAAAAATTGCACGAAGAAGAAGGAAGAAGTTTAGAAATAGTAATGATAAGTATAAGGAAATAATAGATGTGCATAGATGGAGAAAAGGTATTTATAGTTGGTGAGTTGGTTATGGTATACCTGTGGAAGGAAAGGTTTTCCAAAAGGAACCTATAACAAGATGAAGTACAAGAAGATTGGTCCTTACAAAATCATGAAAAAAAAAATGATAATGCTATGAGGTAGAATTGCCAGGGAATTTTGATATTTATCTAGTGTTTAATGTTACAAATTTGTATTATTTTCATGGGGATGGTGCAGAAGGGGATGTTATTGATGAAGTAGTAGATTGGAGGCAACATGGGTTCTGGTGAAGAAGAAAGAAGAAATGATAAGATTCTAGATAAGTAAACAATGGACACGCGACATGGGAAATAAAATAAATATTTGGTACATTGGAAAGGACTAGAACAAGAGGAAAATACTTGGGTCACAGAGTGGGAGATTAAGAAGTTGGATGCAAATAAATGGAAGTAGTTTGAAGAAGACAACTTGTAGGAGATGCATTTTTTCAAGCAAGGGAGAATGATGCGCCAAAATTAGTAGGAACTTGAAAAGGTCATAACTTGTGCTCGGGTGTCCGTTTGAATCTGCATTTTTTTAAAACCACATGTTTCGATGACACGAACACACCGGTCAACCGGTCCTACTAGTTGGAGAAAATTTTGACACATTTTGGGCCCAAAATTTGCCATCTTGAGGCCAAAAATTAGGATTTAAGTTGTAGTTCAATTTTTTTCCTATTTTAGGGCATTAGTTAATTTTAGTCTATTAGTTGCATTATGAGTTGGAAAGTTGGAAATTCCTCTAATTTAGGCATGTAGAAGATGTGGAAATTTTTGTGCCCATACGAATAAGCATGCAAACTTACTAAGAATAAGCAGAGTTCTAGTAAACTACTAAAAATAGTAATTTCCGCCACCTAGAGTAGATTTAGTCAAAGTTAGTTAGAGTTTTCTTGGAAACTCAAGTTGGGAGTTGTTTTCTTATTTAGGAAACATTTTAATTCATGATTCAATAACAAAGAAGGAGATCTATTTTCTTTTAGAGTTCATATTATTTGTAGTATATTGAGTTTGTTTAGAATTTGGCTACATTATCATATGATTCCTAAGTAAGAAAAGTACTAATTGACCCATGTATTTGGCCATATTTTCTTACTTTCGGTTGCTACCTTTGATCTTAAACCTTTTTTTCCCAATATTCCTTTTTATACTTTGACATTTCTCACCCTGGACACTAATGCCCAACTAGAACACTAGTGTCTGCACCCCGTCCCCTCCGGGCACCCTCGACCTATTTGTACTTTTCTTCACATATTTTGATTCCTTTCTATCTATTTGGGCATTTTATATTTTCAGTAGTTAGCCTTTTTGGGGTTAATTACAAAATTCAAGCAAGGAAATCATATAAATATAAAGTTATGTGATCATAATACAAGACCAAACACTAAACATTAGCTATCAACACCTAAGGTTGCATTAAAAGACCATTATAAAAACATTAAAGCATTCATCTAGCATCCAAACACAAGAGCAAAGGACTGAAACTTCTGCATACACGTATAGGAGGGGAAGTTCATTCTTTCATGCACACATCTATTTACATCTTTTACATCTAGTTAGTTGCTTGTTATCAAGTACGACACGCACAAGAGCCACCTAGAGCACTATCTCTTCACACATATACACACACATAACTACATTGGGTCTGAAATGTAGTGCATCACTTAGTCATAAGATCACTCATTTGACAACTGAGCATAGTCTAACCCCTCATTTGCATTATTTTCTATTTGGGATTTGATGCGCTTTTGAGGGTTTTAGCAGGTAATTAACTCATTGTAGGTTATCAAAAAAATAAATGATCATATTTGAGACATACTAGCGATAATTGTGTGAAATAATAGGGTTTACTAAGGTTCTGAGAAGTCACAGGCACCCAAGGTAGGTCTCAGCCCATAGGCACCCCTGACCCATTCTAGGTGCCCTAGTTTAGGAAAATCTTGTGGTCACACATTTTTCTAAGGCTCTGTGTGACACTTCACTCTCTCTATTCATCAATTCGTCACTTCAACACAATATTAAATTAATTGTAAAATAAATAAGTCATTTTATATCCTCATTTGTAGTTAGGGTTTTCAATCTTAATTGCTTATTTCCTTGGGTCAAATTATGTACTTCATTTATTTTTCATTTACTGCTACATTGTAATCAGATTTAGGCATCTATAAATTCCATATTTTCTTAATCACACATCTAGCTCTAGTAGTGCCCAAAATATTCTCAGATAACAAATATAGTCACCAAGTCACTTGGCAAGGTGAAATTTGAATTGTTTCAGGGGTACATTTGTAAAAACAATGTAATAAGGGCGTAATGAAATTATTACATTTTTTACCAATCGGTTATACTGAACGGGTGGTTGTAGTTTTCTCATGATAGGTGGCAGGTTATACATGGTTTTCCTTGAACCGTTTCTCCCTTGAACCATTTTTAATATGTATAAATTGTTAATGTGTTTGCTTTGTATTTTTCAATCAATGAAATACATTTTCTCTCTCTCCCTCTCGTCCAAAATATTTTGTAGGTACAAGTGTAACTGAGTGAATTTGTAGTGAACCTGATGTGACCTAGAATGAGAAATATGTGACAAGAAGTGACACACAAATAACTAGGACCAAAGCTATTTGACATATACTAGCACCCACAACAGACACTAGAGCCTAGATGGTCCTTTCCCATTCCAGTCGCTCTTTTCTTTGACATCGTCACATTCTAGAAGCATACACAGATCTTAAATAGTCTTGAATATGCCTTTCCATCTTGTTCATCAACCCAGAATCATTCCAAACCTATAGTTACAAGATGAGTCATCTTTATCTCATATCTTTCACTCTTTCTTGTATTTTTTAGTTAGATCTTGTAATATACTATTATATATATTTGATCGGAAGTATTCTTTATATATATATATATATATATATATATATATAATAAGCTTATCCTTTTACATTTTGGTCACCACATGAGCTAGGACTATAGGCCGTATTCTTGATATTTCCACTTCTCTACCCATAGTGATTCTATCTTGGTGTTGTTGTTCTAGAGAAGGATCATTACATCAATGGTCACACTACAAGTAAGTATCTCTAACCCTTCTTTTCCATTGTTTCATGTTTATTGTTGTGTGGATGGTTGATCATTCATTGTTATATATTAGGGTAGATATGTGTTTGATTTATTCTATTGCCTTGTCTTATTATATTATGCCCCTTGGATTTTTCCATCTCTTGACCTACCATTATTTTGAATCTTAGTAGGAATCATACATATCTTTATATTAGATATAGGCCTTAGAAACCTATATCTATCATAGGGTTAGAACTACTATCCTATATAATTATGACACTTTCACTCGTTGAACACCTTTAGTGTGTGTGTGTGTGTGTGTGTGTGTGTGTGTGTGTGTGTGTGTGTATATATAGATTCATCCCTAGCTATCCCTAATATTTGAGAACAAAAGTGGGATCAATGTTAGCTTGTCATACACTTCCAATGCCTCTTTTTCCACACATGATTTTTCTCCTTTGAATCTAAGACTGTAAAAAGGGTTTAAATATACATCAATACTTGGGCTATTGACCTTTTTTTCCTTTTGGAATTTTTCCTTTTTCATTTTTTCCTTTACATTCAAGTATAGGGATATTCTTTCCCTCCCTACAAATAATATGAAAATCCTTCTCATCCCTTTATTGTTCTATGGTAACAACACTCTCCATTTTGATGGTAGTAGACATGTGGCAGTCTTAGGCTAAGTGCCCATGGTTGTGGCACGATAAGCACCATGTAGGAGCCAGATAGAAGAGAAGAATGTGAGTGAAATACTCTTCACACATTATTTTATTATGAAGAAGTACGTACATTATATAGGAGAAGAAATAAACAATATTCCCCTAAACTGAAGGAGGAAGATATGGATGTAGGTGAGAGAATAATGGAATAGATAGAAGCTAGTCTAATAATAAAATTAGGTACATATACTATGCTAACATTCCCCCTTATTACATTATTCTTGCAAATGTGACCCTTGAAAAGTTCAAATTTCACTTTTCCAAGAGATTTTGTGAGAATGTCGCAACTTGCTTCTGTAGGACAATATTGGAGCTGAATGTGATGGTCCAAGATGTGCTCTCGAATGAAATGACAATCAATCTCAATATGCTTTGTTCATTCATGAAAGACTAGATTCTACACGAGCTTCAACACACTCTGATTGTTGTAATAGAGAATAGGTGAATGTTTTTCAGGAATTCCCATATCATCTAAAATATGACGTAACCATATCACTTCGCACACAACTCCTCGTGTGGCATGATATTCTACCTCTGTGGATGAGATAGAAACAACATTCTACTTCTTGCTTATCCACAAGATGGGTCCAAATCCGAGATGAAATATGTATCCTGTAGTTGACTTCCTGTCATCAATAGATCCGGCGTGGTCCGAGTCAACGTATCCCTATAAGAAGAATTGATCATTCTTCTTATATTCCAAACCATAATCAAATGTTCCTTAGACATATCTCAATACATGCTTTTCTGCTATCCAGTGACATTGCTTTGGCTCCTACATGAACCTAGAAAGATAGCTGATGGAAAAGCATAGATCTGGTCTGGTATATGTCAAGTAGATGAGCCCTCCAATAAGTTTCCTGTAGAGTGTAGCATCTACTTGAGGTGAGTCCTGGAATCTTGAAAGTTGCAAGCCTTTTTCCATGGGAGTGGATATAGGTTTACAATCAGACATTCTATACTTTTCTAGGAGTGTCTTGGCATACTTTATCTGGGAGACAAAAATGTGATGCTCCTTTTGCCATATTTCCAAGCCAAGACAAGTAATGTAGTAGCCCCAAATCTTTCATGTCAAAGGTTCTTTTGAGATCATTCTTCACAATATCAACCTGATCTTCTAAAATTGCCAGTGATCACAAGATCATCTACATACACAACAAGAATGACAATTTCTTTTCCTACCTTCTTTATATACAAATTTGAATCTAAGGGGCTACGAGTGAACCCATGCTACAAAAGGTGATCGTTGATCTTGATATACCATGCCCTTGGAGCTTGTTTCAGTCCATACAATGATTTGATGAGACACATACCTTTTTAGGATGCTCTTCATCAACAAATCCTTTAGGTTGGGTCATGTAAACTTCTTCTTTTAGATCACCATTTAGGAAAGCACTCTTGACATCCATCTGCTAAAGTTTCCATCCTTTCTATGCTGCCAGTGCACAAACACTCTAATGGTCTTGATCTTTGCAGTGGGTGCAAAGGTTTCTTCATAGTCGATGCCCTCTTTCTGAGCATATCCTTTTGCTACAAGACATGCTTTATATTTTTCGATGGATCCATTTGCCTTATATTTAGTTTTGAAAACCCATTTGTAGCCTATGGGTGTCTTTCCTGTAGGCAGATCAATAAGTTCCCATGTCCAATTTTTCATAAGTGAGTCATATTCTATATCCATGGCTTCCTTCCACTAAGGTTGACTAAGTGCTTCACGAACATTATCAGGCTCAAAGCTATCAATCAGTGAACTCATGAGTGCAAATTTTACCTCATTTCTTGTTTGACTCCTTGTTTTGACTTCGGATGATGTATCTGGGAGTTGTTGCAAATGTGAGTCCTTGATAGTGCTTTGTACCCACTTCGGATGAGAACTTGGCTGATTTTGAGAAGAACTATGTCATTTCCATGTGGATTGATGTGGAGTCACATTCTCCAGTTCTCTAAGGTCAACAAATAGCTCTCTGAAGCATTTCTTTTCTCTAAGTAGTCTCCTTTGGCTCATCATCTGATTCAGAGACTAGTCGGTGAGAGGTGGTTGGAAGTGGATCTTCTGTTGATACTATTGAGTCAAAGGATGACTCGTCACAAACCACATCATGAATCTCATATATTTTCTTTGTCTTAGGATCCATGAGACGATACGCCTTCAAGGTAGTGTTGTAGCCAAGAAGGATACATGGGAGTGTCTTTGGCTCTACCTTATTTCTCTTCTAAGCTAGGACATGCATGTATGTTGTGCAACCAAATACTCATAAATGAGAAATTGATGGATTTCTACCACTCCATACCTCTTCTGCATTTTATTTTGTAGAATCTTTGTCGGTTCCCTATTGAGAAGATATACAACTATCTATACTGCTTCATCCCAATAGCGTTCTTCTAGCTTTGCAATTGTTAGCATGCAGCGAGCCATCTCCATCACTGTGTGATTGTGACGCTCAACAATGCCATTTTGGGGCATGTAGGGAGCAAGTCAGTGTTGCTTAATGCCTTGTTGGTTTAGGAATGCCAAGAACTTATTTGATGTGAATTCCCCCTCAATCTGAGTGAAGTAGAAGAAGAGGTTGGCACGGTCTCTTTCACAACACGATGATAGAAGTTCTAAATGTGTTGAAGAGCCTCACTTTTCTTCTTCAGGAAAAACACCCACATCTTGTGGGAGTGGTCATCCACAAATAGTTGAAAGTACTTATATCCTGAAAACGAAGCAGGCAGAGGGCCGTTTAGATCGGTATGAACTACCTCCAGACGCTTCTTGGCATGGAAAGTGCTTGTCTAAAATGAATCCTTGTGTTGTTTTCCTGCAAGACAGCCAGGGAAGATAGGTAAGGAACTGGACAATTTTGGTAGTCCATGGACCATTTCTTTTGAACTCATCTGGTGCAATGAACTAACCGACAAGTGTCCATATCTAAAATGCCATAGGGCAGTTGATTCTATTGTAGAAGTAGATAAAGCTACTGCAGAAGATGAAACAATATCTAAAGCAAATAACTTATCTTTTACAAATGCTCTAGCAAGAACCATACCTTGTCTGGAGATTAAGCATGATTTAATGCCATTTTGAACAAGAAATTCTACCTTAAGGTGATGATTCAAGAGCTGAGTAATTGACAAGAGGTTGCTAGTCAAGCCAGGAACATATAGTACCTTTGTAAGTGTACATTTTTGTGGTCCCAGAGGAATGGTGACATTTCCTATTCCTTCTACAATGTACTCTTTGTCATCTCGCTATCCGAACTCGATCTCCAGTTGGTTATTCATGTAGTGAATCAAACAAATTCTTGTCACCTGACATATGCTTGCTTGCACCGAGTCTATCAACCAGACTTTCTTCGTGGGCTAGAAGTGCGAGAGACAGTACAAGGTTCTTACCACAATGGGCTCCTTCTGATGTCTCCTCATTAGATTCATCATCTTCTTGGGCTGCAAGATGTCCCTTCTGCTTTCTCCAGTGGGGACGTTGTTTGGAATTTTGAAAATCTTCGCGCCCTGATGTGCTTGTTTGACTTGAAGACCCTTGTTTCAAGCTATTGTACCAGTAGTGATCAGTGTCATGAGTGTTGGTTCTACAAATGTGACACCACCTCTTTGAATTTTGATCTTTCTGTTGTTGTTTTGGTTGCACTTGATTAGACTTCTCTGGGGACCCTTTCGATTCTTTTGGCCACGATATGGCTTTGAGAACAAGGCTTTATCCTGAGACTCCTCTTGGGATGAATTGATGGCCTCTTCCTGCTGCAGCAAATTCACAAGTTCTTCAAATGCCACTTTTTTGTTTAGAGACATTCAGTGTCGTAACAAACACTCAAAATTGAGAAGGGAGTGCTCTCAAGGTGATCGACACAAGAAGTTTTTCATCCACCATTTCACCGAGTGCTAATAACTCCGATCGCAGCTCAGCCACGCGACGTAAGAACTCCTCAACTTTCTCATCTGAACCCATAGAGAGGGTGTGTAGCTTTGACTGAAGATGGAGGATCTTAGTCTAATTTTTGGCTTCATAAATTGTTGCCAGCTTGTCCCAGGCCTCCTTTGGTTTCTCCACATTCCAACATGTGTTTGCACATCATCACTGATACTGAGCATTATCAACATCAAGGCTTTTGCACTAGCCATCTCATACTTTACTAATTCATCGGGGTTGTGGGAGTGGGCACATAACCTTGTGATAATGCCCCATAATCCTTCAAACTGAAGGATTGTCCTCATTTTTGTTTTCCAGGCCACAAAATTGGGCCCTTTGAGCAACTAAGCATCGAAAAGAAGCAACTTCGAGTAGACATTGTAATAATTTTATTTATTTATTTATTTCAAGAGTTATTACAAATTTGACTCACTGATGAGAATTATTGGCTCGTAGATGCTCACAATATTCGCATGCTGTGAGACGGTGACACTTTGTGGGGTGTTCTTCTTCATCATCACATTAGCATCGTACCCGACTTCTAATTCTTCCCAAACTCGCTTTTCTTGGTAGCTGACATTGAAAAGGAAATATTCAAGAATTCCTTCTCAAACTAGCTTGTTGAAGGCTAGATTACCGGTGTTTCAAGCTCATTGAGCAATGCAAAGTAGAACTTGGAGCTCTCAGGAGCTTCTTCACGGTGTTCTCTAGCTTGTGAGTTGATGTTCCGGCTTTCGCAGTTGTGGTGACCGTGTTATTGATGCTCTCAATCGAGTTATCTACACTCGACATTCAACGTAATGTTGTATGATCTGCTACTTGTCCTTTGTTGTCTTGGTAGAGAGGTATTTTTCAGACACTAATGGCACTAAAAAAATCTAACCTTCAGGCTTCACAAAGCCAAATTGTTCTCTTCTCGAGCCACTCTGACTCTTCACGCAGGATTCTGCACATTACATGCAGTTTTCAAATTCTACGCAGGTTGAGGATCTTCTACGCAACAGCACGATTCCTCTCTCCTCTCCACGCAACAATCAGGAAGTCATCTTGCAGGCCGATGCAGGTAGTTGGAAATAGATACAACACAAAGAGGAGCTTCAAAAAACTTCACAGTAGAACAACCTTTCCACGTTGAGTTTTTGGTGAAATTATACGCAAAGACTCTCTTTTTATGTTGGAACTGGAGAACTCCCAAATTCCCATGCAAATTTTTGTATTAAACTTTCACGCAGGTTTTATTTATCTCTAGCATAGAAAGTAAACCTCCTTCTTTCTCCACGCAGGCAGAAGGCCACACATCCTCCACGTAGGTTGTCTACGCACCAGTTTTATACTTCCACGCAAGAGTATGCAAAAAAAAAAAACTAAAACCGCAGTCGTTGTTTCCTCCACCACAAGATGCAATGAATGGTGGATTCTTCCATGCACGCAACTGAAGAAGACTTCCTTGTCTCTCCTCCATGCAATAGATTGTCTTCTTTTGATTTTCTTCTTGTCTTTTCATGCAGATTCAACACGCAAGCTCCTCGTGGTTACAGGCCACTCCAATTCCTCCACGCAAGACCACGTACCAACATCTTCAGGCTACCTTCAACGCAAAGAGAAAGAACTACAACCAACAGGTTGTCTCAGAGTTCTTCCATGCAACAAAAATCAAATACTCCTCTCACGCAACAGAAGAGATTAAAAAAATTACTCTCCACGCAACCTCCATGCAGGTAGTCAATTTTTCCTCTTCACGCAACAGAGTTTCGATTTTGTATTTTAGCTCAAAGAATATAAACTTCGCAACAATGCCCACACAACAGGTCCAACTTCTCACAAAAGTTTAAGAGCCCTTCTTCTACCAAATCTCAAATCTCAATGATCCAAATCATCAACACGCACGCAACAACAAAAAAAAAAAAACAACCCAGGGGACTCAGACACTCCTTCACACACGCTCTGATACCAAAATGTAGGAGCCAGATAGAAGAGAAGAATGTGGAGTGAAATACTCTTCACACATTATTTTATTATGAAGAAGTACGTACATTATATAGGAGAAGCAATAAACAATATTCCCCTAAATGAAGGAGGAAGATATGGATGTAGGTGAGAGAATAATGGAATAGATAGAAGCTAGTCTAATAATAAAATTAGGTACATATACTATGCTAACACACCAAAAAGGATTTTTTTTGGTCTAGAGGCGGTGCAAACAAGACTTTCTCATAAAACATTAGCCAAAATCTATTAGGAAGAGGCTTGCTTGTATCCATTTGAACACAAATTGTGGCATAAACACTATGTTTTTTCATCCGAGTATAAGGAAAAATGCAAATCATCTATCAAAGGGAATTGCCAATACTTGAAAAAATGGCATCTATGCACAAATTATTTGGTAGGTTAAAAATTCTTACCCATATTGGAGCCACCATTCGATCCTCTTATGACAAGTCAAAACTAGGGTTCCACAAGGTCATAAATAACCCCGAACTATTTAAAAATAGAGTCTTTTTTCAAACACAATAGCTCTATCGTCTTTGGCTTGAAAAGTGACTATGAAGAAACCCAAAAAAACCAATGCATATATCTATGTGTGCTTTTATCTTCCATTTTTCTAGAACTCGGGCTTGTAACTCCTTTTCATGAGGAGCCTAATCCACAAACTTGCATATTAAACTCTCGTTTTTAAGGGCAATCATTTCTTGTCTAATCTCACTATGTTTAAAGGTGATAATCAACTCTTCTTTGGCCACTTTTATACATCTTGATTTCATCCAACGACCTTCATTCCTAAAATTATTGGCTCTTCGTGACTAGGCTTTTCTTTATGGATGCACAATATTAGCAAATGAGGCCATGAGAGTCCAGAAGGTTGCAGGGTACACAACAACTAAAAAGATTTGGAAGTCAAATGCCTAGGGTTTCTATGTCCACTTGCACAACTTGTTCTCAACCTCCACTGCTACGAACAACCTCTTGCTTGTCTTGTTGCTACATGACCTTCCTGACTACACCATGTTTCATCCACTCCAGCCCTAAGGTAGTGCTTCAAGTCCTTCGTCCAATTCTCTATTCTTGACACCTTATCATTCTAATTTCACTTACTAGTTAATTATTTTTCAATATTTACATATATTGTAGGTGAATAATATTCCCTAATTTTGTTACATATTGTGAGTGTACAATGTCTAATTCTTTTATTATCCTGCCGAAGGCATGGATATTGTCTTCACTTTAGCAATTAAACATTTGCATTTTTCCAATCGTATTGTGACATGTGTATTTAAATGAGGCTGGACTATAGTTTTAGCTTTTGATTTTTTTATTCTGGCAACATTTGATTGGTCGTTGGCTTTATGTGCACTGTTCATTGAAAAAACGTAGCAGTTATGAAACATTAATGCATTGACTGTCATGTACAGATTAGGTCGCTTTTGACAGTTTTGAGTGGCTCGAGGAAAACGCCTGTTTGTTTCTTACACGCTGTGCACACAAGCTCTGCCACTTCGACATCCCAATGCCCAGAACAGGCCAGTACTTGTTCAAGAATTTCATGAGGGAGAAGAGCGCCGGCTGCTATTTTCTTCTTACCTTTTTTCACATCACCAAGAAATTCAGCGGATCGCTTCGAGTCGTGCTCGAAGAACAGGCCTTTGTAATTCTTCATCGCCACGGAGGCCACTCTGTTGTAACGCAATTCGCCCCACAAATTTGCGCTCATATACACCTCGGGCAAATGCATGGCTTTTCGCAGCGGAACCAAAACCTCCTTCCTCAGCCTCTCGCGGACCCTGTACGCGTAATGGCGGTCATCTACCACGTCTGCGTATTCTTCACGCGGAAAAACCCTGCGTGCGATGTTCTCGCAGAGCAGAGTGGAGAGATCGTACGAGGAATCGAGAGAAGGGCACCATTTCGCCGCCAAGGTTAACCTAGGGTTTTTCTGAGACTTAATCGCCTCCAAGTCCTTGACCAACAAATCGGCAAAATGCAGGGATATTTTATCATGTAATGCTCTGTAAAGGGGGTCTTGGTGGTAGCGTTGCAGGGCTCTGCTCGCATCTTCCAGCCGTCTCTGTTCCCTGGCAACCCTAGCATTTTCCTTGTCCTGCTTTCCTTTCAACAAATCCGCTGCAATTCTCTCTTCCCTGGGCTTCAGGGTTCCCAGTTTCATGGCTTCTCTTGCAACAGCACCCTTCCGGTCAAAGCGATACCCTGGTTTTCTCTGTATTCTGCGCTTGCGAACATTTTTGTGATCCTTGAGCACTCGGAGAAGTACTTCCGGGAGATCTTTGAGATAGCCAAATTCGCCGAAGCTGCAGACATTAGCGGCGAGAGTGTGAGGGTGGTTGCAATGCATCCAGTAAGCTGCTGTGTAGAATCCATTTCTGTCTGATTTGCCCGTTCCGCGGACTCCTCTCAGCTGACAGACGAGTTTCAGAGCAGTGAGCGGGTCTTTGTTCCATGCACTTTCCCATGAATGAAGATGCTTTAGCCATGCCAGTGGATTCCCATGAATGAAGAGGCCTTTTATTAGCATCAAAAGTAAATCCATGTTTTGATTTTCTTCCTGTTTCTGAAAGCATTTGTGCAACTGAACCTGAATATTGTTCTTCAGGTTCATTTGAAGCCTGCAAATCTTCGCACTCTAAGACACAAACTTCCTTTGGTGGTTCAACCATGGAAGTTTCATGAAGAGACATAATATCACTCTGTAATAAATTTGCAGAGCATGTTGGCACATCCAAAGGAGGCTTGGTGGTTTGGAAACTACTGTGAAAACCTTTAAAATTCTCATTTAATTCTAATGTACTTACATCATCATGATTGTGAAGAACAGTAACAGCGCTATCCTGGCAAATCCTTCTATTCATAATACCAGAAGATACAGATAAATATTCCAATTTGTCAGTTCCAACACACTGTAAATGTGAACTGACTGGAAAAGCTGAATGTGGCAATAAGTTATCAGATATCCTTTCTAGATCTTTTTCATAAATTCCATGCTTTTGCTGTGAATAACTCTCACTAGGTCTCCTTTCAGGGCTAACTTGCCTGATGTGTTTTTCAGAGGTCACAGTGACAGCTGAAGAATCTGCAACAGCACTGTCTGATAAATTTGTCCTTGTTGTTTGGTTATTCTTAAAATTCTGTTGAGAAGATACAAAACATGTGGAATGTTGACTTGGCTGTGACCCGTTACTACCGATTACAACCACAGACGGTCTGCTATGATCAGAATGCAATGAAGGGGTAGCTGCTGCTGTTGCTGCAACCCCAGTGGCAGCTGTGTTTAAATTTGAAGGTGGAGAGACTGACAAAGTATGGGAGGAACTCAACTTGAGCTTTGTCGAAACTGGAATAATTGGTGCTTTTGTGGGTAACGTCTTTCCCAATGTAGCACGCAAGCCCCTGCAAGTATTGTCTCATATTAGCAACAAATAAATTATTGCTTACATCGTTTTATGCAGTTCAGAAATGTTAATAAAAATCGTAACTACGACATATTGCATGATCTATTCACATTTTGTCAGAGTGAGAATTATAAATACTATACCATGAAGCAGCAGCTGGTAGGGCAGTTGTTTTTCCAGTAGTTCCATTAGAAGGGATAGTCTTCGCTGGAACTCCAACATTCTAAATTTTGATGGCAAACAAATCATAAAAACAATAAGATTGGGTTGTGCAAAGCAGTCTTTTCTGTAAACACTCATTGCATCCTAGAAACAACTTACAAGCATAACCATATAGAGAAAACAATCCCTACCTACTGCCTTAAAAAATAAAAGCTCTTCATATTCACACATATATTAGAAAGTGCTGCATGTGGCAGTTTGGTGAACCAACATAGGTTACTTACAGAAGCTGCTGTTTTGACCGAAATTTTACTTGAGGAAGCCATGTTTGTGGTACAGACCTCGTGTTCTGGTGGAGGTAGACAATTGCCCCCACGCCGCTGCAAAGAATTTGTAGGTCCATGGAATTGTGGAATTTTGCTGCTTTTGCAATCACATGTACAAATAAAATAAATAGGTACCCTGTAACCCTCACTTTAATTTTGTGAGACATATAATGGCATTATACAATGGAGGAATATGTCATCCCAAGAATTGTTACAATGTACAAGCTTTTTTGATACTTCCATGTTATTGCAATATGTTGATAAAAAGTATCGAGAATAGTAATATCAGTTAAAATGAACCCAGATCTACAATATTTGCAATTAGATAGTTCTAATACCATGATAATATGCAAATACAAAACTAGTAACTTGGAAATATACTAGTAAAAGCATTATCAGAATTTTAAAAACTAACTCTACAAAGAGACTGATCCAGCTAATCCAAGTGATAGGAGATTTATCTGATCCATACCTTGCACATGTAGACACCATCTCCTCTTTTGTGAAACTATCTTCTTGAGTACCTATATCGTGCAGGTATAAGCAATCTGGATTGTTGCAAGGCTGAAAGAAGAAATCAAAACATGTTCACAAAGTAAACATGATTATAAGCAGAAACAAATCTTTAAGTAAACTAGTTACTTTAAAGTTTAATGCAAATATAGCCATAAGTTAGAACATTATATATCCTATGACAATCAAGCATCATGAGGTTGGTACTCAAATCAAAAAAGTTAAAGAAAATAATTTCTGATAAGTATGATAAGAGAATACATTCAAGACATATATACCATAGTTCGCATTAACATACAGACAATAACCTGTCTTACCATATTTTTCAACCATGCATGGCAGTACTTTGTAGTACCAAAACAAGCTCTGCAGATGTAATGTCCAAAGAAAATATTTTCAGGGATAAAATTGATGCTGATTTTTTTAAGAAAAATAATTTGACACACCTCTACGGAACATAAACCATGACAAGACTTACTTTAATGGTCTACCATCTAATACATATCCATTTACAGCTTGAATACAGCGAATAGCTTCTTCCTCTTTCATATAGGTTATATATCTGATACATAACACAGAAGAAATGATTGGTAAATGATAACTCAAAATCGGATTAAAGATGAGACTATTGATGATATCTTAGTTTACCTTATTGAATTCTATGGATGTCAGGAGCACTTAACATTAAAACACAACCTTTTCAATGCCATCATAAAGTAGAATTTAAAACCCAAAATATTGCATCCACAAATCACTTAGAGATCATACCAGCAATTGTACATTATAGCATTATCACATAATCGAGGATAAATTTCACTTACACACTCGAGGTTGGATTACTACTAGAATGTTGATTACCGGTACTTGACTTTGAAATTGACACCTTCAAAACCTTCCCATACTGCCCAAAGAATTCTCGACGTTCAAGAGTCTATAAAGAACCAATGCATTTGGTCAAGTTTTTGGGTCTCCATGTAGGAATTCTATGGAGTATTTGGAAAATAGGAACTCATAAAACACCACTATTAATCTACAAATGTAGAGTCACAATGGGGGTGCTTCATGCAGTTCAAAACAACACGAATAGTACATGAATAAGGTCATCATAATTACAACCTGATATAATGTCAAAGACTACAAACTGCTTGCTCTACTTCCCAAACTGATAGTTTGAGTCTCACACTGATTGTAACTAGTCTGACTGAGTTATATGCATATCCAAAGCATGAAAAGGCAACAAAAATATGCACAGCTTGCCCTTCTCAACTAAACAAATGCAACTTCAATCTTTTGAAGATGCACAACAAATTACATACCTCTTCATCGGCTAAACTTGAAGGTATCCCAATGATGTATACAAGGTTCCGCTGAATGACTCGAACATTACTGAGATGTTTACGCATTTCAGATGCTTTTGGCTTCGACTTTTGTGACTTCTGCCTTTTCTCGGAAGAGGCATCCATTAGCCTGGCTTGGCATAAGTAAAAACATTTAGAAACACAACAAATAACAAGATTCTTAAGTATAAGAATATAGTTCTGTAGCTGCAATTTGATTCCATCTTGTACCCTTAAAAAAACTATCTTTCAAACAGATTGGTTGCAACAAATGTTTTACTAGGCGAGTGCATTATGTGAGATAGATTGTTCCATAATAGATACTCCAATCTTATGAAGCCTCACCTTTCGCAATTGACCGTCATTCCTACTATTTTTTCCTTGTCATATGGTGTCCGACAAGCAGGGCAGCGCCCTTCAGTGTTATCCTTCTCAGCCATTTCCATAACATGATGCCAACACCAGACACATATCTGGCCAGATAACATGTTTTCAATCAATAATTAATATACATAGAAGTAAATAATTGTGGATACCATTGTAACTAGTACTAGTACATATATCTTGAATACATCTATATGAAAAATTGTGAGAGATATCAATCTCAAAGCATTTATTTTGGATTTTTTGAAAACCATGATTATTAATAACTTCATTTCCTTCATGGCATATTTTCCACGAATAGTGATAAACGGTGTCAGTCTAGATACACTAATGTGTGAGGCTTGATTAACATTCTAAAAAAGGAAGATTCTAAATGACAGCCAAATGGACGTCAAATTTAAGTTTGGAATTAAAAGAGAACACACTCACTACATTACATCCCACAGCCCCTAGTGTGCCATTGTAGAATGCCTATTGGCAAAAAAAAATGGTAGGAAATATGTGCTAAAGATGCCCAAGCCCAGCTTTTTACAATAATAATAATTGTATGAAAAGCATTTCCCTACAATCTAGAATGCAAGAACAATAATTCAGGCAATGATACATCATAAGATCTACCAAGAAAACCTAGACAAGATCTCCACAGCATTAAATAAGAATCAAATTATTTGAAGCACTTTATACCATAGTACCAGTGCAATACGAGGTAAGAATATCAAGGCTAACCTCGTAACCACATTTGCAAGGTTTCAATTGCCGATCAGTCAAGTCCATTTCCTCCATGCAGAGTGGACAAGCATTTTCCCCATCATCCATCACAAAGTCCATGGCGTGAAAACAAAGTTGCCGAACCTTTGTCTCACAATTTTTCTGGAAGCAAAAAGGAGGAAAGAATAAAAGATTTAGATCAAGTTGCACATATAAGATCAAGATACAAACAAAAGGTTCTTGATTCAAAACAAACCATGATGTTATCAACAGAAGCATATTAAGCCACCATTATAAAAAATAAACCTAGGTGGGTAAAGGGCCTTCAGTAGACAAACCACCATTGTAAAATAATAAACATAAAAGCACAAAAAAAAACTCAGCACACAATATGAGATTGTCAGATAGAACAGTATAGATCGAATTTATTAACAACACCTAAGAGTGATTCTCCCGTAGTTGTGAGACACTGAGCCATTCATAGAATTCCCAAGTCCAAATGACAAATGACCCAAAACAAACTAAAAAGGACCATTGTCTCCAAGACTACCTGAGACTGTTTCAGTAAGTCTCTCCAAATTCCAAGTATGAGCAAGAGACTACGCCACCTAAAAAGGAGAAAAATAACCCACTTCGCAGCTCAGAGAAGTTTTGGAATAGCCAAAACTGCAAGGAGACGCACGGAAGGTGCAAGAACCATCGTTCAATTCTTCACACGCCAAGAATGAAAATGGGTGAGGGAGGTTGAAGCAACAGTGTTAAAAAGTAAGAAACCTCAAAATCGGAATCAGATAACGTGAAGCCCAAGAAAGATTGGAAAAAGGATGCATTATTGCATGATGCAACTCAAGTGTTTGAGAGAGTTTTTGGGCTAAAAATTTGGGGCTTTTATTATCCTGCCGAAGGCAAGGATATTGTTTTCAACATATCTATTAATGTTTTTCATTTTTCCCAATCAATTTTTGACATGTGGAATATTAAATTCTTAGACTATAGTTCTTGGAAAAATAATATTTTCTTGCAATTTATAAATCTGACTTATCTTCCATCCTATTGGATGGTTAACCTTTCTCTTTATTTTACACGAAAATCAAAGCATCCAAATCAAAGCGAAATGTAAGGATTGTGTCAGAAAAGGGCAACAGTTTGTCGAGATAGGCGGCAATCTGTCGGAGATGGGTTGTGTCAGGACTTTTATATCTTTTCAGTTTGAACAATCTCTTTCCCCTCATCTTCTTTAAGCGGTATTCTGAGTGCCTGAATTATATTCATGCACAACCATTCCCTCTGTTTTTCTCTGGTAAATGATTTCTTTATGGTTTTTGTTATTTTGTGTGTTTTTGGCCGCGTAATTCTTACTACTTGGCAACAACAGGGTCGGGTGGCACAAACAGCCCCGCTTCTTCAAGCAGCCATATTAACGACAAACGGGGAGCATCACATATACAAAATAGGTGTGATTCATTATTGGCAAAATATCTAAGCTTGAGAAACAAATCTGAAAAGGAAATGAAGGTAAAACTGATTATGGAGTGGCGAGAAATAACAAGGTTAGGCACAACAGAAATCAAAAAACGTGTGTGAGCGTGATGAAGGAGAATGAAGATGTTAAGAAGTCATGAATACTAGAACGTGGTTAAGCGTAACATTCTATAAGCCAATAAGCCCGAACGTTTGCATGATGCCTTGCTTCAACAAAAATATTGGCTTATACGAAATTTATATTTGCCCCAAGCAAATTAGTTTCTTGAATCTCCGGTTATGCTACTTCGACTTGGGGGTTTTCTAATTCCGTGAAATTTTCCTTGGTAATTGTTTTGCCTGAACTACTTTTATGCAACTATAGTTTTGACAAATTTTGGGGCCTCTTGCTTAAATTTATAAGTTTATGATAGTTCAAATTTTTGTAAAATGATTAACTGTTACTTTACTCTGACAAATATATTGCCCTAACAGTTATTTTCCCATCATGGTCTGGCGTATTTAACAGGGTTATTGAACAATATATTGGATTCTGGTAGATTTGTTGTGGTGATTTGTAATTATTTTGTGTGAACTGCTTTTATAAGTCATTACTAAAACATAATTCAAAATTACATACCCAGTTTAATATTTACTGAAATTACATATCTATGAACTTTTAAAACAACCAAAAAAGAATCGGGTTTTTGTTTTCAAAGATTTTCTTTTTTCTTTGGAGTTTTATGAACTTGATATTTACTTTCCTCTGTAAAAATTACATGTTTCTAATTAATCCAACTATTATATTCACATTATGCTTTGAACTCCACAATAATCTAAAAATATAATAAAGCATAATTTTAAATATTGTGATACAAAACCCAAAAAGTATAGAAACAACAAATCTTTTCTTACTCATATTTGTTTTCTCAATAATTTTTTAAAAAAATTCACAATGATAACAACTAACACAAAGTTCAATTCTTCGACAAAATACGAACACTGATTTTTTCCTATTTAAGCATATTCCCAAATAGTTAATGGACATGTACTCTCATCAATTGATTACTTCTTCAACAAAATTCAAATATGATTTTTTTCCATTTACACTTTTTTTCAAATAGCTAACAGACTTCCACAACTGTGTGTCAATCCACTACAAACAGGTGCCCCGCATGCCCTGCACTCATCCACTCTCAAACTGCATGTCAAAAACATGTTTTGATTATCGTTTCAGCCCGACAATGACAAAGTGCACTTCTACACCACAAAACTTCATCTTCTTTATTTTTAGTTATATACTCAATTTTTTTAATTTCGAAAGCTTGTTCTTTACACTTAGAATATATTTTCACCATCCTATTAACTCTATGATAACTTTCATATTTGATGTCAATCATATAGCTTTAAACAAAATCACATGTTATATATACAGATGCTTTCTGTCGGTAACAGAGTTAGTAAGGCAACTCAGTCGAAAATGACAGGTTGTATGTCGACATGTTGTAATATATCGACGGATAATTCTGTTGACTTTAATATTTATCTGTGATAAAACTTCAAAAGAAATGAAAATAAATTTGGGCATTTCATATATCGCCAGTAAATCAACTCCTCACCTATCATTTAAAGAGGCATGTATACTAATTTATTTTACTCCATGGTTTTAACGTTTGAACAGACGTTTGAAATATACAAAAGCTTTTATATAACAATGCATATCATAAATCAAATGGGCACAATTATTATATTATGTTTTTGGGTAGTACATTGGGATCTCTGAGAAGAAACTCTTGAGAGAAGGGAAAAGCCCAGATTATTATATTATTCCTTGTCAGTGACTGAGAAAGCTCTTAATCCAATAATAAGATGCTTTTGGATATCTAGTCAAGTTGTGATTGCTATTGCGATCGATGAAAACAAATCCAAATCTGCTTGTGAATCCTCCGTCCCATTCAAAATCATCCATAAAAGTCCATCCGTAATACCCCACCACATTACACCCGTCCCTGCTCACTCACATTCAATCATTTCAGAAATCAGCATATTAAATACAGATTTGCAGGAGACTCGTGGAGTATTATAAATACCTTATTGCAAGGAGAAGATTCAAGAGATGCTTGGAAGAGTAATCAATGCGCCAGGTATCTTTCAAAGATTCCTTCAGAGGCTTGCTCGCATTGTTTGTTTCATCGATGCCTGCTCACAAAAGTAAAATAAGTTATTTATTTCACTTAAGCTCTCTTATGAAAATTAACTCATCTTTCAAAGCTTTCTCGCAATATTTATTTCATAAGATTGAAGTTTTTCATATAAAGACTTGGTCGTATTATTTATCCTGCTCGATAAAATATAATTCTTGAAAAAAAAAAGGGCTGTGTTTAAATAGTGTAAATACCATTTTCCGTGATGTAAATAGTTGGGTTGTTGTATCGAACTTTTATGAAGTTAAGCAATGCTCTGATACCGCGAGGATACACATGGAGCCAAGTTGACCCCGCCTTCAAATCCACCCTTCCTAATTAGGTTTCCATAATCACTGCATCAAACGTAAATTAATTGTGAAAATGAATGTCCTCCTTACCTGGGGTCCAATGAGAACGCCGTTCTTAACACCTGCAAGAATAAACAAAAACAACATTAAGTTTTTTAATTCCCAGTAGATGAATTCAATGAAGTATTTTATTCCCAAAATCGAAAACTTTCGGACTCACTTGTTAGATTGACTCGGGTATCGTCGTTAAAATCGATGGGCTGAGCACTCGGCGTGGCGTTGTTATGTATGGCATACATGGCAGTATAGTAGTTCATACCCAGAAAATCAAACGAACCCTTCACTAGTTCAGACTCTTCTTTGGTGAAGTAGGGCAGGCGATCACCCACATGAGTTCGCATTGTAGTTGGATATTCTCCATAGGTCAGCGGATCCAACCACCAGCCAAGATAGAAATCAAGAACCCGTCGAGTGGCTTTCTGGTTGGTGAAAGAATTCGAATAAGGGACAAACCAGTGTGTGACCAGTGTGACGCCTATGGATCCCTTCTGCTTTTTCTGAAATTGAATAACCATTCATTGCTATAAGATTATAGATTGGTTAGACTGCTTCTTAATGTTGCGTCTCTTGGTCTCTTAGACTGTTTGGTCTCTGTGGACTATAAACCTTGTTAATCACAACACTGTCTGACATTATCACTATACACAAAAAAACCTTAAAATATAACAATGTAATGGCATACCTGATATTTGTCCCTGTATAGCTTAACAGTTGCAGCATGTGAAAGAAGCAAATGGTGACCAACAATATAGGGTTCCCTCGCTGAATCTCCCGTACTGCAATTTCCAATTGATTTGGAGCAGTGGCCAGGCGCATGATTTCCATTGTTGTATCCAGCGTAAGCAATACTAAACAGCTCGTTTATAGTCACCCATTTCTTTACTCGGTCGCCGAAGGCGTCAAAGCATGTATTTGCATAAGCTACAAAATCTTTGCTGCCCCGTTTTAAATAAAACACACAGAAGAATTAAGATCAATATAGCTTCAATCCAATCGTAAGACACAATTAACATGAAATGTCTTACATAATTTTGTCACCCAGGAAACCTCCGTATTCATCTTGAAGAGCCTGCGGAAGATCCCAATGAAATAGTGTCACGAACGGCTCTATACCTGCAAATTTCATCATTTTTACTTTACAAGTTCCATGACAATGCGCATTTAAAATGTTTTCTTTCTTGAATAAATTTTCACAAGTATTAATACCATTTTTGAGAAGTTTGTCGATGAGATTGTTGTAATAGGCTAACCCCTTTTTATTTACAATCCCTCTGCCCTCTGCCGCATTGTAAAGTGGTTACGGCCATTATTCACAAACTCCTTTTACAAAATACAAACACTAATAACAAAATGCATTGAAGCGCTCAATGTTACTTACTTGGAAAGATTCGAGGCCAGGCAATGGAAAATCTATAAGATTCGACTCCCAAGCCAACCAAAAGTTTTACGTCCTCCTGAAATATTTTCTCCCACGTCCTAATTATTAATATTCTGATACACCTAATAAAATTGCTATTTCACTCAAAACTTTATTGTATGAAAATAACACAACGTTAGTATAGTGCAAGCCTGCCTTATAACGATGGTATTGATCCTGGGCAATATCACCGTTGCTCCCATCAACTATTTTGCCTGCAAAAGCAATTTATGCATAGCCGGATTAGACAAATCATAAAAACTAGTCATAAAACACACAATGATGTGTTGAATCTATAATACCTGGAGTGTGTGAAAAAGTATCCCAAATACTTATTCCCCTTCCATCCTCTTTCACTGCTCCTTCATACTGTTAACCAAAATGAAATCTTTTAGAAAACCACGGCGGTAACACTTTAAACATTTATAGCAATGATCTGGTGTAGTGAGAAACCTGGTAAGAAGCAGATCCGAGACCAAAAACAAAGCCAGAAGGAAATGATTTTCTACCAAATTGCGTTTGGTTATGAGTATCACCTCTCACCAAAACACTGGATGCACAGCAAAGCACAAAAAAGAGAGCTGCTGTATAGAATGTGTTACCACTCTCCATTTTGAGTTGGTGAAAACATTGCCTACATTAACACAATTTATAAAAATCCCTTGAAACGCAACTGCATCTCAACAGACTATCATTATTCACGTGGATCTACTGGTCACGCCATTATATTTATATTTTTTTCCCTCTACAACATCCTTGCATTTTAGAATGGAAAATCCATTAACTTGTGCCCCACAACATTGTATTATTATCCTCAACATATTTCTTTTTAATTCGCAAACGATGCAGATTTCAATCCAAAAGAAGTAGTTAATGGAGAGGTGCTATCTAAAGCAATCTTTATATTACTAATTTATAAATATTGTAGCCTTCACCTAAGACCAGTACAGTCTGGAAGAGGTGCTCCTTATAAATATTTCAAATACGCCACCGTCACATGGGACACGTCCTGTTTTTCACATAATTTGTTTGACTGAAGGATAAGACAATAAAATGAATGGACACATGTCCATTGAAGACTTGTATTTTTGATTATCCATCAACATCAGACGCTAATTACCTCAGACCAATAATTCGTTCCATGAACAATTAAACGGATATTATAAATCTTGCAATATATGAATAAATTCAAAGTCTTTTTCCCTGTTACATAATTTTGATAGGGCTGAGGCAGTGAGGTATCGTGAAGTATGGATATCTTAATAATAATTATTAAAAATGTGGATAGGAATGGATCTGCAGGTTCTTTTGTTATATTTTTAATATCACATAATTATTATGTCTAGAGGAGTTCTTAAATGGCCGCAAAGGTGGTAATGTAATGAGTAGTTAACTTTTATTCTTGATATATAATTTAACCTTGATTTGATGACAATAAATCCATACATTTGACTTCCATTGGATTATATTCAATTAATTTTTTCTCTTTTTTTCTTGAGAAGTTGATAAAAAATAGTAATATTTTTCCATATAATAATGTTTGGGCTCTTTTTTTCTTGAATATATTTTTTAAGACCAACACAATTATACAACTAAATTGATTATATTAGCAACAAATTAATGAGAAATTGATTTTTTTTTAATGAATTTATTGATCAAAGTGGTATGTGAAAAAATTAAGCTATGAACCTTGAAATTCATATATATGGATGCATTTCATATAGAATATACATTTATTATATAATATATACTTATTGTATTTAATTTATATATGTTTATTATACTTGTACTACACTAGCATAGTTCAAATAGGTACTCCAAGATTGATATCTCTCAACATATTTTAGGTAAATTTATTTAAGATATACAATAACTTTTTAATTTAGAAGAATATACAACCTAAAAATATTACATTTCAAATCAAGAGAGTATTATCATAAAAATCAAAATAGTGAATATCTATTTGATTATATACTTTTAACATATTCATATATTAGCTCCAATATTATCTAATTTAGATATATCTCTTTGTAAATTAGATTTCATTTTAATAGTAAAAGCTAATATATCAAACATAGTCATCTAGTTAAAAAGGGTTTCTAATTATATATTATATAACTAAAAATATTTAGGGTTATGTAGGCCATTAAAAATGAACATGTTCACTCCATTAAAACTTTCTACCACCTCCCAAGATATCATTGTAAGAACTCATCTCCTTGTAATTACTTATAATAATTATGATTCGAAGTGGGGACTGCTCAACTACTAAAGAAGATGAGGATGGAGTAAGTTCAACTAGTGAAGAGGACATTGATAGAGGCTCTATTGAAATTCTGAACCCTTGTAATATCAAAATCGTGCTAAATTTTGAAGAAAAAGGGTGTTTGGCGTCAAATTATGGTTCAAAGGATGAGAATTTTGTGGAAAAATCTCCATGTGATCCCAATACACTCAAGGTACTGGATTTATTGGAGGTTCTCATTACCAGGATTATATTTTTAAAAAATTTGGTTTTAGGAATCATAATGAACTTATCGAACATGAACTGGACGAAGAGGGATGGCATAAAGTACTTTCAAGAAAACCAAAAAGGTATTCTCTTTCTCAAGATTTATTTCCCTCCTTTTCTCGGCTATTGTCCTAGTTATTTTTGTTGCATTTCCGCTACTAGTCCGTAGTGATGTCTCTCTTTGTTTCTCTAGTTGTTGGGTAGCTGCACTTCCATGTTTTTCTCCTGCTTTTAACATTCTATGTGGGTATTTACCTCACTTTTATATCTCTTGGATAGGACCCTAGCCAAAAACCTTTATCCTTAATAAAAATATTCATAATAAGAACTTACACATAATAATAAATTTATGTTAATTAATTTTATAAATAATAAATAACATGATAATGCTATACATCTAATAATATAGGAATAAATTCAAAGGTTCTATATAATTTAAAAAGTATATTCCATATTTTTTTCTAAAATAAATATTCTAATTAATAATTTAAACATCAACATCAACATACAGTAAATATTCTATTTAAAATTAAATACTTAATTATAGAAACATAAAAAATGGTTCATAAGAGTTTCCTATTTGTAATAAATTCAATGTAATTAGAGTACATACATAGTAATTAACTCTATCTTCTATTTTTTATTAACGTTACAATAGGGTTAAGGGGACACTACCCCATACAATAAGTGGAGACAAAGGTATTACAATGAGGATCAAATGAAGCAACCTCTACCAATGGCACAAAGAATAAAAAACATCAAATCCAAACCAACAGACCAACTGAAAAAAAAACACAAAAGACCAAACATAAACCCTAAGACCCCTTCCCTTGGGATCGTAAGTGCATCTTAATGGGGGTATTATTCATGTTATTTTTTTTTTGTTCACTATAGTCCAATGTTTTCCTTATTTGGATTTTCATTTTCATTATTATGGATTGGAATCATCACTTCTAAATTCTCCTTAGAATTTTGAGTCCTGATAAAACCAAAGGAATGGGACATGTTCCCTTTTCCTCATCCATCAAATCCACAAAACTCGAAGAAATTTTTGTGGATCTATCTGAGTAGGAGGAAGCACTTCCTCATCCTCGGAATCTAAATCAACATCTTTCTTAGACTCACAATCTGAATCACTATCTGATGGATCATTTACAAGTAAGTGTGTAGGATTTGAATTCTTCCACTAAGAGATTCTACTTTTAACATATTTTCTCCCCAAATGACAGTCAGAAGCTAAATGACCATGAGAAAAGAAGGTTCGACACCTGAAGGGAAACTCATCATAGTCTAGATTTTGTGTCCAAATTCTATTCTAAAATTTGAGTTCAATAGTGGCTGAAAAGTTTACATAAGTATCCATATCAACAAAAATTATTACATATGTAATGTGCTCATAATATTCAGTATTTTCATCAATAACCAAGCATTTCCCTAAGGTATTACCTATAGAGGTTGAGAATCTCACCATCCGAAATTGGAGTGGCAAATAGGTTAGGAAAATCCAAACCAGTTTCACTTGGAAGGTAGCAGTCATTGGTTTAAACAAAGGGAACCACGGTTTCATAAAAAGAAAATGGGATTGGAGATCCAAAAATTTACCAAATATCAAATCCCTATCTGAAGTTTCAAGTAAAAACTACTATAAAAACCCACGTGAAGTAGGGTAAATATCCAACTTACCTTCCATGATGGGACTCCAATGGCTTGACATCCACTCATGAAGAGTGGGCAGACTCAGAAGAAGTTGTTGAATCTGCAAATCAAGCCATTTTTAATGAAAAACACTTGAGATTGCACTACCTTCACCCGAAAACTAATAGAGGGAGTAGATTTAGCATAAGCCATAGGTTTTGGCTAGGTTTCTTAACCACATCCTTGGGATATCCATATGGGATCCATTTTACCCTTGTTTTTGTTTCCTGCAACATCAAACTGAGAAGCAGATCCATACTTGTTCACGGCCCCAACAACATTAAGAGAGGAACTCTATCTTTTTAATTCATTCTATAAGAAATATAAGAATATTATACATCTAATTATATATTGTTAGTGTGGGTCACTATTCCACATCAGCGAGTGAGTCATCTCACTTAGCTCAGATTGTAGGTTTGTGTGTCATGTAGGGGTTATCATGGGATTCCCTTATGCATCAATGCATCATATGCATCTTTGGGAGTTACTTTTCTATTATGGGAATGTAACTCCCCCTCTCCCTTGAGATGTCATAATTACAGTACTGGGGGTTACTCAACATCTCCTATATGTACACCATTTCAAATCTATGAGATAGAGTGAGATTTTGTGGAGTATAACGAGGTTCTTCCCATTTTCTTAATCTTTGCATGCATGTTTTTGGTTGATGCTCACTCCTCTCAAGATCTTGTCAAGCTTCCATTCACACATTCGTAGATGTTCACTTCATCCCTCGTGATCCTTACGCTTTGGGTTTCCACATACCCTCTTTCATGGTATCAGAGATCTCATTGTAAATGTCATAATGGCTATTCCGGTGGTGTTTCCAGTGCATAGATTCGAGCCTCATTCTTCTTGTTCGAGCTTATTCATGTTTTTTGTTTAGTTTTTTAGTGTTAATGGATTTTACAAGATTTTGAGGCTCTTGCATACATGTCTCGGTTGCAGTTCAAATTTTCGAGTTCTAGGTTTTTCTATGCTAGTTCGGTGCATTTTAAGGTTATTGAAGTGTGTTTTTGGCCCAACTCATTGACTATCTCGTTGAGTTGGGAACCCGGCTTCCCAACTTTCTACATTTTCCATTGCACCACCTCACCCATTGTGTAATTTTTTTGGCCCTGCATTGGGTCTCTCTGACTCGCGTTTTGCATTGTTTCCTCCACAACGTGCTCTCAAATCATGTTTTTGTGGGATATTTTGTGTGTTTTTCAACTCTGTTGTTCGTGTCGTGTGTGCCTCCACTTTAACTCTCCGATCCCTCCTCGTGCTTGGATCCTAGCCTTGAACTTATGCAAAGTGCTCGGCCCCCGAGCTACTCTCAGAATCGTTGTGTGTGTGTGCGGGTATACTCATTTTGACACTCTTTGCATCATCCTTGGATCTTTGTTTTATTAGCTCGTTGTTTTACGTTGGCCCGTTTCTTCACCATAGTTTGATCCGCCAACTCACCTCAAGCTCTCAACCTATCATTTGTGCTGCCCTGCGTATTTGACTTGTGCTCCCTAGTTCACTGCACTATCTTCGTGTTTAGGCTTGCTCACTTAGCTCAGTGTTCTTGTCGTCTCCATGTGCTTCATTCCTCGAGATATCTCCTTGCCATGCACCATGTCTTCTAAATTGACTTGACGTACTTTCCATGTCAGCCCTATGATAACTAGCTCGACATTAAATGTTTCACACATGACAACTCAGCTATTATCTGGCTCCCTCGATGGCCTTCCTAGCGTGTGACCATTCACCTACGTACCTCGTGCTTTCCACACGAGCACCTGTGCCAACTCACCTCTATGAAATCTACCCCCGGACATCCTAGCGACTTGACCCCCAAGCTCCACATGTCATCCTCACATCGGCTCACGTGGTTTGGACTGCTCACTACCTCGGCTCGACCATTCCATAAGAAAACTTGTTGTCGACCTTGGGCTTTACACCACTCTACTTCCTTGCACTATCCACATCCATGTGGACTCGGCGTTTGACTCGTTCCCGCTTCGCACAACCTATTCCCACCGACTTAACTCCCAAGCTACCCACTTCGACTCTACACTACTCTACTCCCACCGGTCTTTGCTCAATCCCAATCAACTCGTTGAGTTGATTTTTGACCAACGCTTTTTAGCTCCCTGCTCAACTCACCGAGTTGTTTCCTATCTCTTCACCCTTTTGTGCCTTGAGACCTCCTAGACCTTTTTTAGATTTTTTTCCATTTTTTCCCATTCCTTTAAACATTATACTTCCCTATATAACATTGTAAAGGGGAAAACAAAAAAATTCACTTGCACATAGGAAGAATATATTTATCTAGGGTGATTTTTCATGGTTATTGGGATTTCGGGCCATTTCTATGGCTCATGCATTGTATCCCTTTTCTTCTCCTGTGGCTAGTGGACACATCTGCCATATCCTTGCGGGAAAATAGCCTTCTCTTTTACGCAATGAGACATGTCTTTCTCACGTTGAGCAGTATTTTGTACCTTGTCACTTATGCACTTTTGTGGCTAATTATGTGTGATCCTCTCCTTCCAACTAGGACTCCATTGTGGCCTCCACTCTCGCATGACTTGTTGCCTACTGCGCGGTGAGTGGTCAACTATCTGAAGTCACATGAATGTACCCTATTATAGTCACACACTATCTAGTACCACAGATAGAGTGGTTACCACTCTTCTCTTCTTGGGCATTGTATTTCTTGTAGACACATTATTGGCCGAGTCCAATCTCTTGCATTCTTGCACCCCCTTCTTCTTGCTTCCACTTCTACATTAGGAGGATGTTCTTTCAAGATTCGAACATCGTAGGATCGCATTATAGCCTCTGCCACTTCTTCTTGGGAGAGAGAACTATTCAGTTTGGTGTGCTTTTATGGAACGCTACTTCACCCACATGGGTCTTTCACACTTCTTTCTTAGGCTAGTTCCTGCACCCACTAATCATCATCATCTTGAGGAATTTATTGACACTTGCGACCATGTATTTGGTATCATGATGGCATTCATCTCTAGAACTCTTTGGTTTCATGTGGCAGACTAAAATCCTCCCCACCGTATCTGGAGCATCTTTCAGTCCCTCTTTGGAGACCCTTCACACATTGTCATCATTTTTGCTGCTATTGATCCTATTGTCTCCTCTTCTTCTTCGTGTGATGGAATTTCTACAGACACAGACTCATTTGGTTCTTCTTCTGATGACGAGGATTGTGTACCTAGTTATGATGTTAAGAGTACCACGAAGGACTCCTCTCCTCCTTATCTCACTATTCCGCAGAGTGTTGACACATCCCACATATCATTAGACATTGTGGATTCCCTTCTCACCTCATACCATCATTACACCATCCTCCTTTCCACCGCTAGTGTGCACAACCCCTTTCACTCCTCTTCCCTCATGGATGGATGACTTATACCTATTCGACATTGCTCTTCTCTTTTTTGATCCCCCTCATTGGGATGAGAATCTACCTAGCCTTGGTCATATTTTCGCAGAGTCCACTTGTCATGCACTACAGGATCCTCATCCTTCTACAAGTGCTTTGGAGGATTTCATCATCTCCTTTGTTAGGAGTGACCCTTCCAGGACTCTTATCACTTCCACTTTTCTTGAGTTCTTCCTTGATCCACCCTCTCTTGTGGATCCCTTTTCTATTATGAGGGTTGTTATGTTGCCTTCACATCACTTGAACATACTTTATGAGGGTGTCCCCTCTTCACACTCTGATAGTTCTAGGCACATGACATTACCTTTGGTTCCTTGGTGCTCCATTTCTAGACCTATGTCACACTTATGTGGACTAGACTCAAAGTTCTTTGTGTTATTGCCTTCGGTTTCCTTCGCAGAGTGGGTGGACTTCCAACATGTCATTTATGTCCTTCATAAGGGCACACACATAGTTCGGTGTTGGTGGCTCTTCTTCATTCCAGAGGCAGAGGACCATGTCATCAACACTCTTCTGGGAGACTTCCTAGAGTTATAGAGTTTAGATCCATCCATGGCATCTTTTGCGTTCCTCTTGTCTCCCTCTTCTTCTCTCTTATTCTTCTTTTAGAGATTTCCCTTTTGTAGATGGGTACCTTATTAGGCTTGTCTATGGTCAGGACCCATCTTTTACATATTTCTTAGATTAGAGAATTTGTGTTTTTTCTCTTGTGGTGGATTTTTTTCCAACTGGGTTTTCCTTCAATGCTTGGGACCTCCTTTTTTGTGCATGGGTACCTTATCAGGCTTGTGTTTTGGGAACCATTTCTCCTTTCTAAATTTCTGCATGATCCTAAGTTTTGATGAAGGGGGGTGTTGGTGTGGGTCACTATTCCACATCAATGGGTAAGCCATCTCACTTAGGTGAGATCGTAGGTCTGAGTGTCATGTAGGTGTCATCATGGGATTCCATTATGCGTCAGTGTGTTAGTGGGTCATATGCATCATTGGGAGTTAATTTTCTATTCTGGGAATGTAACTCCCCCTCTCCCTTGAGAGGTCATCATTATAGTATTGGGGGTTACTATGCACCTCCTATATGTATGTCATTTTGGATCGATGAGATAGAGTGAGAGTTTGTGGATTATAATGAGGATTTTCCCATTTGCTTAATCTTTGCATGCATGTTTTCGGTTGATGCTCTCTCCTCTCGAGATCTCGTCAAGTTGTCGTTCACACATTTGTGGATATTCATGTCATCCCTAGTGATCCTTGTACTTTGGGTTTCTGTACACTCTCTTTCATATATGAATAAAATGGAGTTACTTATTTCCTTTCATATAGTTTTTAAAAATATATCCCTTAATTCAAGTTATAAAGAATATTTTAATCAGAATTAAATGTTTATTTGTAGACAAATAAAAATAGTTTCTAGAAACTTATTATTTTCATAAGGTCAACATCCTACACATGTACTCATTAATTATATTTCTTATGTTAGTTTATAAAGTAGAATATAATAAATTTTACATCTAGTGATATATGAATTATCTTGAAAGTTTATTCGATTATGTGTGTCCACGCACATGTGTGCACATATATACATATATGATGTTATGTGTGTGCACACACACTACACACACACATGTGCACACACACACACACACACACACACACACACACACACACACACACACACACACACACACACACACACACACACACACACACACACACACACACACACACATCACATCACACCAAAAAATAAGCTCATGCTTATTTTGAGTCAACTAACACCATTTTTCCCCTTTGTGCTTCAATATGAATTTTTACATATTTCAAGCACTTAAGGCCCCCTAAAAGAATTTCCATCAGATACAAAATTTCTTCCCCTTTCCAGAGATATAAATAAGTCCTTCTAACTCTTTGTATTTTTCAAGTTCAGGCCGACGGGCTTGGGAAGAATTTTTTGCCAAAAGCGGGTCGATGGGCCTAGGGAAGAATTTTTACCAATGGAAATTGTGGACCGGTGGGGCGGTGGGTGACATTTTGATGTTTTTACACTTTTTGCAAAAGGCACAAGTATAATTGCGGGGTCCGGGTCAGAGAGGATTACTTTTTTCAAAGTGGAAAAAACAAGCCAACAGGCCTAAAGATGTCTTTTTGCCCAAAAATGGGAAAATGCGGACCGGTGGGCCCGAGGATGACATTTTGCCAAAGGCGGGTTTGGAGGGCCACGGGGAAAATTTTTCCCAAGTTTAAATGTGCGTCGGCGGGTCTACGGGGTACTTTAGAACTTTTACACTCTTTGTCAAAAGGCGTACTTTTCAAGTGCGGGCCCGCGAGCTCGCGGGGTCTCATCGGCCATTAAAAAGTCATAGAGCCGCAGAGGGTGCCACATGCCTAATTGGTGCAACTCCAAGGATTGAATCCAAAATGAGTACCCCAAATAAGCGCCAAGTTGCAATGTGTCCCAGATTAGAAAAGGGACAGAGTCGACAATTGAAAATTCAAAATGGGGCAGAGTGTTGGCAGAAGCCTCCATGTGTCTCATCGGCGTAACACCAAGGCTAGGTCCAAAGTAAAAAGACTCAAACAAGTGCCAAATCTCCATGTGTCTAGGGTCCAACAAATTCAAAAAGAGGAGATAGAGCGGGCCAAGAACGACTAAGTATAGAGAGCCAGTGGACAACACCATGTGTCTCATCAGCGTAAATTCAAAGACACGACCATAAATGGAGAATCAAATGAGAATGGGCCTTCCATGTGTCCCATGCCTGAAAAGGGATCAAAATTAAATCAACTAAGTACAAAAGGTAAGTGGAAGTCTCCACGTGCATCATCGGTGTAATTTCAAAAGGAAAATCTGGAGGAAGCCCCTAAATGAGCACAGGCTCGCCACGTGTCCAGAGCTTGTAAAGGCAGAAGTGGTCATTAAAAAATCAAAATAGAGGAAGGCCAGAGGAAGGAGCCACATGTCAGTGCAACGCAACTTCAAAAGTAAAATTTGGAGTGGGTTCCCAAATGCGTGTTGAGCCTCCATGTGTCTAGGGTCAGACTTATGGTCCTACCAAGTAAAAAGGGACATATCCAAAATACAAAGAAAGGAATAGGCTAGTGGAAGGAGCCACATGTCTCTTCAGTGTGATTTCAATAGGTGAATCTAGAGGTGGTTTGCAAACATGCGCCAGCTCACCACATGTCTCATCGGCACAATTTCAAAGGCACGACCTAAAAGGTAGTTCCCAAATGAGCCTCATCCCACCACATGGTCAGAGTACGAAGAGGTAAGGTCGGCCATTGAAAATTCCAAAATCCTACGGAGGCCTCCACGTGTTTCATCCGTGCAACATTAAAGGAAAAATATTGGGGTAGTTTCCAAATGAGCGTTGAGCCTCCATGTGTCTAGGGTCAAACACAGTGTCTTCGCCAATAGGAGGGACTCAGGAAAATACAGAGGAAACCGAGGAGCCCATGGAAGCGGCCATGTGTCATCGGAATGACTTAAAGAGCGAAAGGAAGGACCCAAATCTTCAAGATGCGTGAGGCTTCCACGTGGATCTGGTATGGACATACTCTTTTAAATATTGTGTGCCCACACCCCTGATCTTAAGATAACCATATCTTTCAACTGGAGAATTCTATTTGGGTGGGAGAGGATTTTTGAAAGATCTCGGCGCCGACTTCTCACTGCCTCAATTAATGTTTTGGCCCACTAATTTCAGGGGTTGTCAAGTCTCTCACCTGTGTCATGATGAAAAATGGGCCGCTTTCTTTCCCAGTAAGGGACAACGATGGAGGCATGGGTCTTGTAGTAAATTCCATCACTACTACAGGTGGATTTAATGCATTGCAGAGGTGGTTAGAATAGAGTTCAATTTTCCCTCTCTCTTTCTCTCTCTTATTCTTCCTATATATTATAAAGGAGGGGCATATTCAAAGGGTGGGTCATTATTTCTCTTCTGACCCCCTTTTCTTTCTTCCTTAGGGTAGAATGCAGATTCTAAGCCTTCTCTCATGGCTCTGTAATGGCATTTCCTTACCCCTTGCCCATTGATGATATACCATGTAACTTTTGGAGCAATAAAATTTGTTTTGAGATGCTTCTGTCCATCCTTGCTTATTTTGTTGTCTATTCTTACCTCTCATCATTACAGGGTATATTGTGCATACTCTAATGTTTATTGCAGGTTATTGGAGCTGTGCTTAATGGGTTTTGAAGTGGTGTTCCATGTGAAATCTATCTCTAGTCCGTGGTGCATCTTTTCCACCCTCTCCTTAGCTCACCTCTCTACACTTCAAGTAGTCGGATCTATGACCAACCACTTCCCTTTCTGGTGTATCACCGCTTAGTGTAGGCTCTCTTTCACTCTCTCTCTCCATATCCCCTTGGAATGGTTAGATTAGGATAGATAGGTTTTCTTCCTGCACTAGAGTAGGTCATGGCAGGTAGATTAGGAAGCAGGAACCAACCTTCTCTGGAGGTCCATCCCAGGTTTGAAAGTCCCACAACTTAAGAGATGGTCCAATGTTGTGCAATTACACAGAATGCCCCATTCACAACTAGGCCATTCGGGGTGTTGTGATTCTACACTAACAATTTTGGTATGCCCAGTGGGACACCGAGGTTAGATATTTCTCATCTTTCCAAGGTTTCTAATTATTAACAACAAATCTTAAGGCACCATGAGACCTAACAATTTTGGCACTTGGTGGGAGAGGTCTAAAGAACCTTACCACTTCATCTTAGCAGGTTGATGTGTTCCTGTTAATATTCAACCTTTTGAGGCACATGCAAGCACATCTATGAATCCATCTGGTCAACAACCCATTCTATAAGTTGCAAACCTTTTCCATCCTTTTCCACCCATCTTCATTCATCTTTCTTTCCACATCTTTCATTTTATGCCATTCATGAAGTTGTGCAATCATGACTTCATTTCCTCCTTGGAACACACACTTGCTGCAAATGCATTTCTCAACTCCTCCAGATCAGCATTATGATTAGATCCAGAACCATTATGCTTACCCATATGAGTAGTGTCAAAATCATTTTGGCTAAGGAGTTTATCAATAACAAGGGGATGCATACAATGGTGACAACTACATGGAAAATGATGATCTCTTGGAGAAGATTCAAGGGATGGAGGCTAGCATGGTGTAGTCGAGGGCTACAACACAGATGAATTCATTCAAGATTGGTTACCGAGCACCCTATCCATGGGGAGGCCCTTTTCCAAGACATTACAACCCTCAAGAGAAGGTTGACTTCATGGCTGAAATACTTGCCTCAACTTACACAGTGGATTGAGGATATTGAGGCATACGAGAAAAGTGTGAGACAACCTTGTCAATGGGTAAGTCAGTCACCAGCTCTTTGTCCTTCATTTTCTCTTTCTCAAACTCTATCATTTCAGCAGTAGTGCAAGAGTCAAGCCCCTCACTTGCTGCCCCAAGTGTTGATTTCCCTTCTCCATCTCCTAGTCTTCCATCTCATCTCAATTATTCTCCCCTTTTCCTTTCCAAATAGTCATCCCCTCCAAACAAACAAGAATTTCCACTCCCATCTCCACCACAAACAATTACAAAGTGGTTGAACCCCAACCTGTCACTCCTCTTGCTTTCCCAAGTCCATGTTGGCAAGAGACTCAAGTATCCAGTCAAGGGAATAACAAGAAGAGGAACCCAACAGAAGAAGAAATGCTAGAAAATCGAAGAGTTGGGCTACAAGATTTGGGTTTACAAAGATACCCCCTATATGGTTAAGCCAATAAAGGAGGTCAGAGTTGAAAATCCAGTGGTGGCTGAGGCTGAGTTTGCAATAGAAAAATAACAAGAACAAGAAAGAGAAGATCAACAATCTGTTTGTTCTGAATGTAGTGTCCCTAATGGCACTTTGTCTAAAGAGGATACTAATCTGATCCAAGCTGCACAACCAATTAACAAGGAAGAACAACCAGCTCCAAGTCCCATTGAAGAGGACCAGCTGGGAGAGATCAAATCAGAGTTGAGGCCACTCAATGAAGAAAACATCAATGAAGATTTTTTGCTTTCATTTCAAGGGCTTGATTTGATTGATAAACCCATGATGGAAGAGGACCATATAGTTTTAGAGGCTTCAAGTGCGGAGCAGGCCACAAAATAATATTTAGTTCTTCCTCCCACTTCATCCCCTTCAAGATCTAATGTTGAAGAGGAGTTTGTGCTTTCAAACTTCATGTTTGATGATGAGTGGAATGATGGTGAGATAGTTGTAGATCAGAAGGACACCATCGAGGAGGTAGAGCACATGCAGCAGGACAAAAAGGAGGTAGATTGTCTGTCAGACTTGGAAGATTACTTTGATGGAGAGGAGCCTGAGGAGATAACATCATTTTCTCCTCCATCACCTACCTTCCAAGCACATGAGCCTGCTACCATGAAGGAGATCATCCAAACACAACAGCCTGCACTTCATAACAAACCTCTAAAACCAAGGTTGGAAGATTTGAATCTTCCATGTTCCTCTCAGGAGGAGGAAGGGAAAGAGCATGAGGATCCCATTTCTCTCACACCATCCATCTAAGAGGATCCGCAAGAAGACTCCATTCTTGGAGTTGAAATTTAGAGCAAGGGGCACATCTAAAGGATCAGACCATGCCCAATCAGGTACTTGGCTTCATTAGAGCCAAGAGAGTTGTCACCGGTCATGCTCATTTCAGAGCATGAGGTTGAGCTACAAAGCACCAAAGGTCAGCAGTAGCGCCTCCCAGACCCAAGCGCAAAACAACTCCAGGAGGTGTACATTGTATTTTTTGATAATTTGAGGAGGGCAAGACACCATCAACAAGGTGGGTTTTTGGTCTCATTTCTGACCATGTCCAGCGCCAAATCAACTACATGGTCCCAATTTTTGAGAAAGGGAAGCTATTTCTCCCTTCTGTGGCAGGCTTTGTTTAGCTTTTCTTTGTTAGGGTTAGTGTAGGAGTAGGAGTAGATTTTGTTTTCAATAGAAGAAGTGCTTGTGCACACTTTGCATGTTCCACTTGGAGCATGTATGATTTTTCAATTTTGTACATAGTGTGTTGTGGCATTTTTGCTCATGCATAGTACATTGGAAGCAACAGGGTGAGTTTAGGGTCGGCCCTAGTCCCAGTAGTGTTTCAAGTGGCTCAGGGATCATATTTTCAAAGTTCAGATTAGATTTTTGTTTACTAGGTAGACTCCATGCCCAATAGATGCTTCAAGGCAACTAATCATTTCACCTAGCAGGCAAGGTGATCCCCATGAGTCACCAAATTGTTGACCAAAATAAGCTCACACTTATTTTGAGTCAACTGACACCATTTTCCCCTTTGTGTGCTTCAATCTAAATTTTTACATATTTCAAGAACTTAAGGCCCCTTGAAATAATTTCCATCAGATAGAAAATTTCTTCCCCTTTCCAGAGATATAAATAAGTCCTTCTAACTCTTCGTATTTTTCAAGTTATGGGCCAGCCAACTTGGGAAGGATTTTTTGCCAAAAACGGGCTGGCGAGCCTAGGGAAGAATTTTTGCCAATGGAAATTTGCAGACCCATTGGGGTGGTGGGAGACATTTTGATGTTTTTACACTTTTTTCAAAAGGCACAAGTATAATTGTGGGGTCTGTGGGCCCGAGAAGGATTACTTTTTGCAAAGTGGAAAAAAGCAGGGCCAACGGGCCCAGAGATGTCTTTTTCCCAAAAATGGGAAAATGCGGACCAACGGGCCCGAGGATGACCTTTTTCCAAAGGTGGGTCTATGGGGCTGCGGGGGAAATTTTTTTCCCAAGTTTAAATACGGGTCGATGGGTCTGCGGGGTACTTTGGAACTTTTGCACTCTTTGTTAAAAGGCACACGATTTTAAAGAGCGAGTCCGCGAGCCACGGGTCTCATCGGCCATTAAATATTCATAGAGCCGTGGAGGGTGCCACATGCCTCATTGGTGCAACTCCAAGGATTGAATCCAAAATGAGTACCCCAAACAAGCGTCAGGCTGCCACTTGTCCCAGGTCCGAAAAGGGACAAAGTCGACAGTTGAAAAGTCAAAATGGGGCAGAGTGTTGGCGGAAGACTCCACGTGTCTCATCGGCACAACACCAAGGTTGGGTCCAAAGTGCAGAGACTCAAATGAGCACTAACTCTCCATGTGTCTAGGGTCCAATAGACTCAAAAAGGGGAGAGAGAGCGGGCCCAAAAATTGACTAAGTATAGAGAGCCAACGAGACAATGCCACATGTGTCTCATTAGCGCAAATTCAAAGACAAACCCAAAACAGAGAATTAAATGAGCGATGGTCCTTCCATGTGTCCCCAGGACCGAAAAGGGAGAAAAATTGAATCGACTAAGTACTAAAGGTAAGAAGAAGTCTCCACATTTCTCATTGGCACAATTTTAAAAGGAAAATCCGGGAGTAGGCCCCAAACGAGCACAGGAAGAAGCGGTCATTGAAAAATCTAAACAGAGGTAGGCTAGAGGAAGGAGCCATGTGTCAGCACAATGCAACTTCAAAAGTAAAATTCGGAGCGGGTTCCCAAATACACACTGAGCCACCATGTGTCTAGGGTCAGACTTATGGTCCCACCATGCAAAAAGTGACTTAGCCAAAATAAAAAGAAAGAACAGGCTAGTAGAAGGAGCCACGTGTCTCTTCGACGCACTTTCAATAGGTGAATCTAGAGGTGGTCCAAAAACATGCACCATCTCTCCATGTGTCTCATCAACATAATTTGAAAAGCGTGGCCTAAAGGAAGTTCCAAAATGAGTGTCATCCCACCACGTGGTCAGAGTCTAAAGAGGTAAGGTCGGCCATTGAAAAGTCCAAAATCCTGCGGAGGCCTCCACGTGTTTCGTCTACGTAACTTCAAAGGAAAAATATTAGGCCAGTTTCCAAATGATCATGAAGCCTCCATGTGTCTAGGGTCAGACACAGTGTCTCCACCAATAGGAGGGACTCAGAAAAAATACATAGGAAACCGATTAGCCCGCAGAAGCAGCCATGTGTCAGTCCGACACAACTTCAAGAGTGAAAAGAAGGAGCCAAATCTTCAAGATGCATGAGGCTTCCATGTGGACCTGGTATGGACAAACTCTTTTAAATATTGTGTGCCTACGCCCCTGATCTTTAGAAAACCATATCTTTTGACTTGAAAAATTGGATTTGGGCGGGAGAGGATTTTTGGAAAGATCTCGGTGCCGGCTTATCACCTGCCTCCATTAATTTTTCAGCCCGCTAATTTTGGGGGCCATCGAGTCTCTCACCTGCCTCCCTGATGAAAAATGGGCCTCTTTCTTTCCCAATAAGGGACAGTGATAGAGGAATGGGTCTTGCAATAAATCCATCAACTGCTATTAGTGGTTGGTGGACTCAATGCATTGTAGGGGTGGTTGGAACATAGTTTGATTTTCCCTCTCTCTTTCTCTCTCTTATTCTTCCTATATATTATAAAGGAGGGGCATATTCAAAGGGTGGGTCATTGTTTCTCTCTTTGACCCCCTCTCTCTTTCTTCCTTAGGGTAGAATGTAGATTCTAAGCCTTCTCTCATGGCTCTGTAATGGCATTTTCTTACCCCTTTCCCACTGATGATGTACCATGTAACTTTTGGAGCAATAAAATTTGTTTCGTGATGCTTCTGTCCATCCTTGCTTATTTTGTTGTCTCTTCTTACCTCTCATCATTGCAGGTATATTGTGCATACTCTGATGTTTATTGTAGGTTATGGGAGTTGTGCTTAATGGGTTTTGAAGTGGTGTTCCATGTGAAATCTATCTCTATTCCATGGTGCATCTTTCCACCCCTCTCCTCAGCTCACCTCTCTACACTTCAAGTAGTTTGGATCTGTGATCAGCCACTTCCTTTTTTGGTGTATCACCGCTTAGTGTAGGCTCTCTTTCACTCTCTCTCTCTCTCTCTCTCTCCCTATCCCCTTGAATGGTTAGATTAGGATAGATATGTTCTTCCTGCACTGGAGTAGCTTATGGCAGGTAGATTAGGAAGAAGGAACCAACCTTCTCTGGAGGTCCATCTCAAGTTTGTAAGTCCCATAGCTTGAGAGATGGTCCAATGTTGTGTAATTACATTGAATGCCCCATTCACAACCAGACCATTCGGGGTGTTGTGATTCTGCACTAATAATTTTGGCACACCTGGTGGGACACTGAGGTTAGATATTTCTCATCTTTCCAAGGTGTCTCATTATCAACAACAAATCTTAAGCCACCGTGCATGAACCTAACAATTTTGGCACGCCCGGTGGGACAGGTCTAAAGCACCTTACCACTTCATCTTAGCAGGTTGATGTGTTCCTGTTAAGATTCAGCCTTTTGAGGCACATGTAAGCACATCTGATGACTCCATCTGGTCAACAACCCATTCTCTAAGTTGTAGACCTTTTCCATCCTTTTCCACCCATCTTCATTCATCTTTCTTTCCACATCTTTCATTTTATGCCATTCATGAAGTTGTGCAATCATGACTTCATTTCCTTCTTAGAACTCACACTTGTTGTAAATGCATTTCCCAACTCCTCTAGATCAGCATTATGATCAGATCCAAACCATTATGCTTACCCATATGAGCAAGTGTCAAAACCATTTTGGCTAAGGAGCTTATCAAGAACAAGGGGAGGCATATAATGGTGACAAATACATGGAAAATGCTGATCTACTAGAGAAGATTCAAGGGATGGAGGCTAGCATGGTGCAATCTAGGGATACAACACAAATGAAGGCATTCAAGATTGGTTACAGGGCACCTTGTCCATGGGGAGGCCCTTTTCCAAGACATTACAGCCCTCAAGAGAAGGTTGACTTCATGGCTGAAATGATGCCTCAACTTGTATAGTGGATTGAGGATATTGAGGCATACGAGCAAAGTCCGAGACAACCTTGTTAATGGGTAAGTCATTCACTAGCTCTTTGTCCTTCATTTTCTCTTTCTCAAACTCTATCATTTCAGCGGTGCAAGAGTCAAGCCCCTCACTTGCTGCCCCAAGTGTTGATTTCCCTTCTCCATCTCCTAGTATTCCATCTCATCTCAATTATTCTCCCCTTTTCCTTTCCAAACAGTCATCCCCTCCAAAAACAAAAATTTCCACTCCCTCTCCACCACAAACAATTGCAAAGCTGGTTGAACCCCAACCTACCACTCCTCTTGCTTTCCCAAGTCCATGTTGGGAAGAGACTCAAGAATCCAGTCAAGGGGAACAACAAGAAGAGGAACCCAACAGAGAAGAAATGACAGACAATTTGATGAGTTGGGCTGCCAAATTTGGGTTTACAAAGATCCCCTTGATGGTTAAGCCAACAAAGGAGTCAGAGTTGAAAAGCCAGTGGTGGTTGAGGATGAGTTTGTAGCAGAAAAAAAGAACAAGAACAAGAAAGAGAAGATCAATAATTTGTTTTCTCTAAATGTAGTGTCCCTAATGGCACTTTGTCTGAAGAGGATGCTGATGTGATCCAAGTTGCACAACTAGTTAACGAGGAAGAACAACCAGCTCCAAGTCCCATTGAAGAGGACCAGCTGGGAGAGATCAAATCAGAGTTGAGGCCACTCAATGAAGAAAACATCATTGAAGAATTTTTTCTTTCATTTCAAGGGCCTAATTTTATTGATGAACCCATGATGGAGGAGGACCATACAGTTTCAGAGGCTCCAAGCAGTGGAGCAGGCCACAGAAGAACCTTCAGTTCTTCCTCCCACTTCATCCCCTTCAAGATCTAATGTTGAAGAGGAGTTTGTGCTTTCAAACTTCATGTTTGATGATGAGTAGGAACCATGGTGAGAGTTGTAGATCAGAGGACACCATCGAGAGGTAGAGAACATGCAGTAGGACAAAAAGGAGGTAGAATTTTTATCGACTTGGAAGATTACTTTGATGGAGAGGATCCTGAGGAGATAACATCATTTTCTCCTCCATCACCTACCTTACAAGCACATGAGCATGCTATCATGAAGGAGATCATCTAAACACAACAACATGCACTTCATAATAACCCTCTAGAACCAAGGTTGGAAGATCTTAATCTTCCATGCTCCTCTCAGGAGGAGGAAAGGAAAGAGCACGAGGATCCCATTTCTCTCACACCATCCATCTAGGAGGATCTGTAGGAAAACTCCATTCTTAGAGTTGAAATTCAGAGCAAGGGGCACATCCAAAGGATCAGACCATGCCCAATCAGGTACTTGGCTTCATTGGAGCCAAGAGAGTTACCATCGGTCATGCTCATTTCAGAGCATGAGGTTGAGCTACAAAGCACCAAAGGTTAGCAACAACGCCTCCCAGACCCAAGCGCAGAACAACTCCAGGAGGTGTACATTGTGTTTGTTGATACTTTGAGGAGGGTGAGACACCATCTGAAGGTGGTTTTTTTCTCTCATTTCCACCATGTCTAGTGCCAAATCAACTACATGGTCCCAATTTTTGAGAAAGGGAAGCTATTTCTCCCTACCTGTGGTAGGTTTTGTTCAACTTTTCTTTGTTAGGGTTAGTGTAGGAGTAGGAGTAGATTTTGTTTTCATTAGAAGAAGTGCTTGTGCACACTCTACATGTTCCACTTGGAGCATGTATGATTTTCTATTTTTTATATAGTTTGTTGTGGCATTTTTTTGCTCGTGCACAGTACATTGGAAGCAATGGGGTGAGTTCAGGGTCGGCCCTTATCCCAATAGTGTTCCAAGTGGCTCATGGATCAGATTTTCAAAGTTCAGATTAGATTTGTGTTTACCAGGTAGACTCCATGCCCAATGGATGCTTTAAGGAAACTGATCATTTCACCTAGCAGGCAAGTGATCCCCATGAGTCGCCAAATTGTTGACCAAAATAAGCTCACACTTATTTTGAGTCAACTGACACCATTTTCCCCTTTTGTGCTTCAATCTGAATTTTTAAATATTTCAAGCACTTAAGGCCCCATTAAAATAATTTCCATCAGATAGGAAATTTCTTCCCCTTTCTAGAGATATAAAGAAGTCCTTCTAACTCTTCGTATTTTTCAAGTTACGGGCCGACGGGCCTTGGAAGGATTTTTGCCAAAAGTGGGCCGACGCGGGCCTAGGGAAGAATTTTTGCCAATGGAAATTGTGGACCAGCGGGGTGGTGGGAGATATTTTGATGTTTTTACACTTTTCACAAAAGGAACAAGTATAATTATGGGTTCCACGGCCCAGAAGGATTACTTTTTACAAAGTGGAAAAATGGGCCGATGGGCCCGAAGATATCTTTTTGCCCAAAAATGGGAAAATGTAGACTAGCGGGTCTAAGGATGACCTTTTTCCAAAGGTGGGTCTGCGGGGGAAATTTTTCCCAAGTGTAAATGTGGGCTAGTGGGTGCTGCAGGGTACTTTAGAATTTTTGCACTCTTTGTCAAAAGGCGCATTTTTAAGTTTGGGTGCATGATCCCGCGGGGTCTCATCGGCCATTAAAAAGTCACAGAGCCATGGAGGTTACCACATGCCTCATTGGTGCAAATCCAAGGATTGAATCCAAAATGGGTACCCTAAACAAGCTCTAGGCTACCACGTGTCCCAGTTTGAAAAGGGACATAGTCGATAGTTGAAAAGTCAAAATGAGGCAGAGTATCGGCGGAAGCCTCCAAGTGTCTCATTGGTGCAACACCAAGGTTAGGTCCAAAGTGTGGAGAATCAAATGAGCTCCAACTCTCCACGTGTCTAGGGTCCAATAGAGTTAAAAAGAGGAGACAAATCGGGCCCAAAATTACTAAGTATAGAGAGCCAGTAGACAATGCCACGTGTCTCATCAACAAAAATTTAAAGACACGACCCAAAGCGAGACTCAAATGAGTGTGGGGATTCCACATGTCCCGGGATAAAAAAAGGAGCAAGGATTGAATTGGCTAAGTACAAAAGGTAAGAAGAAGTCTCCACATGCCTTATCGGTAATATTTCAAAAAGGAAAATCCAGAGGCAGCCCCCAAATGAGCGCAGGCTCGCCACGTGTCCAGATCCTGAAAGGGCAGAAGTGGTCATTAAAAAATCTAAACAAAGGAAAGATAGAGGAAGGAGCCACGTGTCAGCATGGCGTAATTTCAAAAGTAAAATTTGGAGCGGGTTCCCAAATGTGCGTTGAGCCTCCACATGTCTAGGGTCAAACTTATGGTCCCGCCAAGCAAAAGGGACTTAGCCAAAATACAAAGAAAGAAAAGGCCAGTGGAAGGAGCCATGTGTCTCTTTGGTGCACTTTCAAGAGGTGAATCTAGAGGTGGTCCCCAGACATGCACCAACTTGCCATGTGTATCATCGGCACAATTTCAAATGCACTTCCCGAAAGGTAGTTCCCAAACGAGCATCATCCCGCCACGTGGTCAAAGTTTGAAGAGGTAAGGTCGGCCGTTGAAAAGTCCAAAAGCCTACAGAGGCCTCCACCTATTCCGTCCGTGCAACTTCAAAGTAAAAATCTTGGGGCAGTTTCCAAATGAGTGCGAAGCCTCCACGTGTCTAGGGTCAAACACAAGTCTCCGCCAATAGGAGGGACTCAGGAAAATACAAAGGAAACTAAGGAGCCCGTGGAAGCCACAACATGTCATTCCGATGGGATTTCAAGAGTGAAAAGAAGGATCCAAATCTTCAAGATGTGTGAAGCTACCACATGGACTTTACAAACAAAATCTTTTAAATATTGCACACATGTGCCCCTGATCTTCAAACATCCATATCTTTCAACTGGAAAATTGGATTTGGGCGGGAGAGGAATTTTTGGAAAGATCTCAATGCCAACTTCTCACCTGCCTCCATTAATGTTTCAGCCCGCTAATTCGGGGGATGTCAAGTCTCTCACCTTCCGCCATGATGAAAAATGGGCCTCTTTCTTTCCTAGTAAGGGACAACGACAGAGGCATGGATCTTGCAGTAAATACCATCACTACTAAAGGTGGATTCAATGCGTTATAGGGGTGGGTTGGAAAGAGTTTGATTTTCCCTCTTTCTTTCTCTCTCTTATTCTTCCTATATATTTTTGAGGGGCATATTCAAAGGGTGGGTCATTTTTTCTCTTCTGCCCCTCTCTCTCTTTCTTCCTTAGGGTAGATTGTGGAGTCTAAGAATTCTCTCATGGCTATGTAATGGAATTTCCTTGCCCCTTGCCCACTGATGATGTACCGTGTAACTTTTGGAGCAATAAAATATGTTTCGTGATGCTTCTGTCCATCCTTGATTATTTTTTTTGTCTCTTCTTACCTCTCATCATTGTAGGGTATACTATGCATGCTTTGATGTTTATTACAGGTTCTGGGAGCTATGCTTAATGGGTTTTGAAGTGGTGTTCTGTGTGAAATCTATCTCTGGTCCATGGTGCATCTTTTCCACCCTCTCCTCTGCTCACCTCTCTCCACTTCAGGTAGTTGGATCGTGACCAGCCACTTCCTTTTCTAGTGTATCACCACTTAGTGTAGGCTCTCTTTCTCTCTTTCTCTCTCTCCTGTCCCCTTGGAATGGTTAGATTAAGATAGATAGGTTCTACGTGCACTGGAGTAGCTCATTGCAGGTATATTAGAAAGCAAGAACCAACCTTCTCTGGAGGGCCATCTCAGGTTTGCAAGTCCCACAGCTTGAGAGATTGTCCAATGTTGTGCAATCACACCAAATGCCCCACTCACAACCAGGCCATTCGGGGTGCTTTGATTCTGCACTAACACATCCCTTAACTCAATCTATGATAAATATTATTATTAAACTAAATACCAAATTTTAAACTTATAAATATGTTTCCTAGAAATTCATTACTTTTAATAAGCTCAATATCACCTACTCACACACAAATTAAATATTATATCTCTTAATACATTTTATTAAGAATACAATAATATCGGACATCTAATAATTTATGAACAAGCTAAAGGTTTTCTTCCCTTTTATATATATTTTAAAATATATATCCCATAATTCACTTTATATGATGAATATTCTAAATAAAATCAAATACCATTAAAATGTAGACAAATAAAAATGTGCCCTAAAAATTATTATTTATCAAAATATTTATTTTTAGTAAAGTTTGTGTATTTTCTCGAATTCCCAAGCTTTTATACATCTCCTTCTTCCTCTACTCTATTTTTTTGTTTTCTAGAATGAAACCATGAGCACTACTCCTACATATGTTAAGATAATCCTATATGATCTTGGCAAATAAGAAAATACTTTTAGTTACTATATTGTTATTAGTATGCAATAAAAATGGTTCGAATTTGAAAACAATCATCCATCAATACAAAAATTATGTAGTTCATTTAAAAATGGAGAACCACACATTTAAGATGAAATATTTACTATAGTTAACTAGTATTCACAATGAATCTAGAGAGATCAAGAAAAAAATATTTTTGAGGGATCACGTCAATGCCCAAAAGGATTTGCATGTCAATGAAAATATTTTGAGCTATGCACCAACATGTGTAACTCCAAATAATCCATGATACATGGCCAATTTTTTTTTGGTTACCACGATAATAATGGTATAGCTTAGATACCAAATGATAGAATAGAATAAGATTGCGAATGACGAAAGAGGGAAGAAAACACAAATATTATTGATCATGAAATCAGATTACATAAAAATGAAAGAGTCAATATTTATAGATATTAGATAGCCTCATATGGATAGACATGACACCTAAGGCACAACTACGAGATGATAAGACCCATCTCACATGCACATGTAATTACTACTAATACCAATATTGAATGCAAGTCACTAGACTAGAGTGCACATGTTGCACATTATTAAATAAAAGAAAATTCAATAAAATGCAATAAATATGCCTATGCTAAATTATGCTAACATTCCCCCTTAATTTTGCATAGTTTCAATGAAGTGGAGAGGAACTCTCTCGAACAAAGTGTAATTTGTCACGTGCAAGTGACTTAGTGAAAACATCGCATACAACCAGGTTTGTAGGACGAGCTGGAGTCAGTATGTTGTGCTTGAAGACATGCTCACGTATGAAATGAACTCATGTACTTCAATATGCTTGGTTCTCTCATGAAATACCGATTGCGAACAAGCTTCAAAATCCTTCATTATCAACATATACTTTGGAGTAGATTTCTGTTGTGGTAGACCAATTCCTTCCAAATATTCGGCGTAGCCATATTGCTTCACAAAAAGACTTTCACTGCAGCTCGATACTGCTTCAGAAGAGCGAGAAAAAAATTTTGTTTCTTGCTTCCCCATGATATCAGTCCAGATCCCATAAAGAAGACGAAGCCTGATGTTGACTTCCTATCATCCATGTTTCCTGCATGATTTGAATCGAATATCCTATCGAAGAAGTTGTCGTTCTTCTTGTACTCTAGACCAAGGTCAACTTTACCCTTTAGATATCTTAGTATTCTCTTTGTTGCTTTCCAATGACATATTTTTGGTTCTTGCATGAAGCGTGATAAATAGATGACTGTAAAGCTGATATTTGGTCTAGTATATATGTCAAAAATGAGACTCCCGATCAATGCTTTGATAGAGAGTTGCATTCACCTGGTGATGGATTGGAACAAGATAACTAAAGTCTCGCTTCCATAGGTGTAGCAATAGGAGTGCAGTCCATCATCCCGATTTCTTGAGTGTTGTCTTGGTGTATTTCAACTACAACACAAAGATATGATTCTCTTTTGCCATACTTCCAACCCAAGACAATAGTGCATGAGCACGAGATCTGTCATGTCGAGCGATCGATTAAAATCCTTCTTTGTTGCATCGACCATCTTCACGAACTACCCTGTAATGACTAGATCATCACATAAACAACCACAATGACAATCTCCCCCTTTTTTGAGGTAGATATTGGGGTCATAAGGATTCCTTTCGAATCCATGACTTATGAGACGCTCATCAATTTTGATGTACCATGGCGGGGTGCCTATTTTAGGCCATATAGAGATTTTATGAGTTTGCATACCATCATCTCTTTTCCTGGTATTAAATAACCCTCTGGCTGAGTCATATAGACTTCTTCTTGTAAATCTCCATTAAGAAAGGCACTTTTCACATCCATTTGGTGGACTTTCCAACCAAATTGTGTAGCTAGAGCAAAGATCATCCTAATTGTCTTGATCTTAGCTGTGGGAGAAAATGTCTCCTCATAATCAATGTCTTCTTGAATTGTGCATACCCCTTTGCTACAAGCCTTGCTTTATACTTGTCAATAGTCCCATCTGATTTGTACTTAGTCTTGAATATCCATCTGCATCCAATGGGTTTCTTCCCTGGTGGAAGGTCGACAAGTTTCCATGTGTTGTTCTTCATCACTGACTGATACTCTGAATCCATGGCATCTTTCCAAGCTTTTGATTGTAGCACTTCTTGAACTGTAGATGGCTCAACTGTTTCAACAATTCTGCTCATTAGGGCATAATTGACCTCTTCACAAGCTTGACTGCGAGTTCTAGGTCCAGGATTAGATGATGTGCTAGGTGCTTCATCCAAATTTGCATCTCTTATTAATTGAGTATACCATTTAGGTAACTTCTTAGCTGTTCCATTGGCTTGTGGTGGATCCAAGTTTTCACCATCATCCAATTCATCACTGTCATCTTCAGTGGGAACATCAAATTCTGTCTTCACAAGAGGTGTATTCTGCATGTTTGTTGAGTCGTTGAGTGGAGCATCTGCTTGTTTCTTCTCAAAGAACTCAACATCCCTACTTGTGTATACTTTCTTTGCTTTCGGATCCCATAATCTATACCCAAGTGCTTCTTCACTGTATCCAATGAATATCAGTTTCTCAGCTTTCATATCCAACTTGTTCATGTTCTTCTTGGGTATGTGCATGCTAGCTTTACACCCAAATACTCTTAGGTGTGTAATTGATGGTTTCCAATTTGACCATGCTTCTTGAGGTGTCACTCCTTCAAGAGCTACATGGGCACTCTGTTCAACAAATGCAGTTCTTGTAGCTTCTGCCCAAAATGTCTTTGTTAAACTGAGTCGTCAATCATAAATCGCACCATTTCCATGATAGCATGATTCCTTCTCTCAACTATACCATTCTGCTGTGTGTGTGTGTGAGTAGGAGGAATTTTTTTGACGAATCCCATGAGCTTCCAGGTAAGTCTTGAACTCATTGCTTGTGAATTCCCCCCCTCGATCTGAGCGGAGAGTTTTGATCTTGCGACCAACTTCATTCTCAACAAGTGCTTTGAAATTCTGAAATGTCTCAAAGGTTTGACTCTTGTTTCTTAGACAATATATCCACATATTTCTTGAGTAGTCATCAACACAAAGCAAGAAGTATTGACATCGGTAAATGACTTGGTTGCATGGGCCCATAAAGATCGGTGTGCACCAAATCAAGCTTTCCCTTAGCTCTATATGTGTTCTTACGGAAGGGTACTCTATGTTGCTTTTGGATGGGCAATTGTGACACTTGTCAGTGTTGTGCTTGAGTGTAGGCAATCCTTTCACCATGTTTCCCTTTTGAAGTGTTTGGAGATAGCGAAACGATGTGACCATATCTCATGATGCCATAGTTCTCTGATTGTGTGTCTTTGGCCACTAGAGCTTGATCATCCTTGTGGACAAAATCAAGTTGGAACATGCGTCCCACATTGGAGGCTCTTGCTACAATCTTGGAACCTCTTGACTTATCTCTTATCAAGCACACTTTTTCTCCATTATGCACAATCTTGGAACTTCAAGTTGTGATCAAGGAGTTGACTAATGATCGCAAATTCTTGGTCAACCTGGTACATACAATACATTTGTGATTTTGTAGTCATGCTTTCCAAAAGGTAGTGAAATGTTAATCCCCTTGACATTTGTATGATGAGTCATCACCTAATGACACATGGTTCTTATTAGGTGAGTCACGCGTGTGTGTAGAACCAATCCTTGCATCCAGAGTCATGTGTCGAGTTGCACCCGAGTCAACATACCAGATATCTTGTGTGGACTTGGTTTCTTCATCAAATTGAGCAGAATACATGTGGTGTCCTTCATCTGAATCGTCCTCATGTTCGGCAATGTACCCTTGTTGTTTGGGTTTTCTTTGCCAATTACCATTTTTCTCATTTGATTGTTGTTGTTGTTGGACTTCCCTTTATTTGAATTATTGTTACCCTGTTGGTTATTGGGTTTTGAATTGCTTGATGAACCCTTTTTGTAGGAATTGTACCACCAATCTTTGATGTCATATCCCCCTCTATTGCAGATGGGACACTTCTTGGTGTTGTCTTATTGACTTTGGTCCCTTTGTTGACTTTGATTTTGTTGGGACTTCTTATGATTGGACTGAAATTTCCCCTGTCCTTTATGATTGGAAGATAGTGCTTGCTCATCTTTATGATCTTTGTTGTTCATTGCCTCTTCTTGTTGGAGTAGATTGACCAACTTCTCAAAGGTGACTATGTGTTCACTCATATTGATAGTTGTCACAAAGATTCATAGGGAAGGAGGAAGTGTTCGCAACACAATTGGTCAAGGTCTTCATCACTTATCTCTTTTCCCAATGCCAATAGAGATGCCCTTAAAGTAGCAACTCGTCTCAAAAAACTTCAACCTTCTCATTGTGCTTGAACTTGAGAGTATGCAGTTGTGATAGTAGGTTGAGGATGGCATTCTTGTTCTTTTCCTCATAGACTGTGCTCAACTTATCCCATGCATCCTTGGCCGATGTGGCATCTCTAATGTGGGGTTGCACATCATCTATTACATTAAACAAGATGATCAACTTGGCCTTTTGATTGGCCCTGTCAAATTGAACTTGTTGTCTTCCATCATCAAGTGATCTTGTTGTTTTTCCATCTACAACTGTCCATAGGTCTTCAAACTCAAGTAACATCTTGATCTTCGGTTTCCATGCAACATAGTTGTCTCCTCTAAGCAATTGTGAATTTGGCAAGAAGAAATTTGGTGCTTGTGCACCCATTTTTGCAATCTAAATTTCTGAAACTCTGAATTCGACAAAGGGTAAGGCTCTTATCACTCCAGGTTTATGGTCTCCCTCTCAATATACCGTCAGGCCGATATACCAAACCTTTCTATATATGCTCCCTTCCGATATACCCATCGGTACGTGGAAGAAGATCACCCTTTCAATATACCTCGTCAGTATGGAAAGAGGTGTTAACGCACGTGAAAGAATTTAGTACGTGGTACTTAGACAGTACGAAGAGGGGTTTGTGCAAGCACAAACGGATGGGAGGGCTCAAATGTGTGTGTATTGTGTCCTTATTACTCCCCGTCAATTTTATAGGGTCGATGCCCATGAAGTTTATGCGGTTGTGTTAGTCGTTAAGTTCGGTAGTAGTCACGACTATCACCCGTAAGTGCTTCCCAGGAGGCACCGTATATACTTTGACCACATTCTATGAGATCAAAGATCTCGTGTGATAGAACCAAACATAAAATAAAAAATGTGCACTTTTTTTTTTTTTTTTTTTTCACTTTATGCACCAAGATTAGTAAAACATCATCTCAAAGTACATCAAAATGAATTTTTGTGTCCCCCATCTTTACAAAAAGGGTCTAGAATCACAAAATACACAATTTAGGCCAAAAATATTTTTTTACCCCCAATAGGTGTTTTTCTCATTAAATTTAGCGGTGGATCTAAATGTGTTTGGTGAGCTTCTAAATTTGGAAAGCTCCCAAAATTTAGTAATTTGTCTAAATTTTCTAAAAAAATAATTTAATAAAAATATGGAGAGAGTGGGAATCAACCGCTGACTTCTTTTTGTTCCCAAGATCCAAACAAACAATCTAAATATTGTTTTCAGTTTTCTCACAAACCGTGATCTTTTTTCTAAAATTTTGAAAGAAGCGTCATAAAATATTTTTATTGAAACCCACAAAATTTCAAAAGAATCGAGAATCTTATTTTTTGAGATCTTACTAAATTACATACCTAGATCTGATTTTTTTCGAAAAAAATGATCCGACTTACAAACTTTTCCTCATATGTAGAGGCCGAATATGAAGATAATTTAAAATGCAAAGTTGTGCGCCTCATTCTAATATTTTCATTAAAAAAGCGTTACATCAATCTGACATTGTATGAAAAATTATGTCTTTTTTTAGAAGAGCTATCTACTTGGAATTTTGTTGGCCAGATCTTTTTCAACCTTTGCTCCCGAATTCTTCACACCTCCACTTTCAGATCTGATTTTTTTTTTAGATCTGATCTTTTTTTTTTTTTAGATCTGCAATTTTTTTCAAGATCTCTCTCCTTTTTTTTAAGATCTTTTTTTTTCACAAATCTTTTTTTTTTAGATCTGCAATTTTTTTCAAGATCTTTCTCCTTTTTTAAAAAAAGATCTCCAAATCTGAAATATTCCGCCAATATGTTAGATCAATTGGCTATACCAATGACTAATAAAAAAATTTTACCTTCCAAATAAGTGGATAGGTCAAATTTTAGTTGAGGGATGCTTGGAAGGAATGGAGGCTGCGGGATGCTTCAATGGCTCTCCTTTGATGTAGATCTTCTTCTCCAATGGATCCTCTCCAATAGTGCTCCTCTTCAACCTTGCTTGGATAGAACATGCTCTGATACCAAATGATAATAATGGTATAGCTTAGATACCAAATGATAGAATAGAATAAGATTGCAATGACCAAAGAGGGACGGAAGCCTCACAAATATTATTGATCATGAAATTAGATTACATAACAATGCAAGAGTTGTAATATTTATAGATATTAGACATTCTCATATGGATAGACATGACACCCTAATATGCACCAACTACGAGATGATAAGACCCATCTCACATGCACATGTAATTTACTACTAATACCAATATTGAATGTTATCCAACATAACAATATTGAATGCAAGTCACTACTAGACTAGAGTGCATGTTGCATTATTAGATAAAATACAATGCAATAAAATGCAATAAATATTATGCTAAATTATGCTAACATACCCTAGTATCTTTATTCATGGTGTTGAATATGGGGAAAAATATCCAAAGGGGGTGTCATTAGGAAAAATATCTATGGGCTTAACACCCCATAAAAACCTTGTAGAAATAGGTTATATTAGGTGATTTTTACTTAAGGTGATGGTGGGTAGGGTTAGAGTTAAGGTTGAACATATATCTAATTCTTTATCTAGTGCTAGTTATATACCCTCATTCTCCTTTAGAGAAGAGTTTTTATGATATATCAACAGCCATGGTATGATTTGTAGGTTCAAGGTCTTAGCTTGGTGTCCCTACACTCAGTGTCTGGATTTCTATAAGTGTTAACAAAAATTGATGGGTGGAAATGTGGATATTTACCTTGTGATAGGGATTATTTATTATGGTGTTTGAATTGATTCATGATAGGGACACTATCTTTGATAAGATTTGGTTTTTTAGTATTTCCATTTATTACTGAAACCCTTATATTCATTTTTTAACCCTATTACTACAACGTTTTTGATTAAAGATATGTTTGGGTATTATTGGCACATATTTGAATTTAATTTTTAGATTAAATATTTTCCTATATCCATTAGTAACACTTTAGTCCATATTTTGGTGATAGATATGAGACCGAGCTAGTATTTCACCCTCCTTACACTCAAATTTTTGTGGATTTGGACACATCAAAGGCCCTCCTAAATCTTATTCATCTCAAAGTTCTAGATCGTTATTAATCCCAAACTCTCGATTATGAGGGTTTTTCCTTCAAGAGGAGAAATGTTTTGAGTCAGGTCGTGTGGATTCCAATTACTATATCTTAAAATGTAGATGACATCATCATGTATCATGGAAGAAGGGTACTCTTACCTAGCATCTATTTATTTAAAGTAAAGTGGTTATCCACTCATATTCTAAAGATAAGGATGAAACATTATGCCAAGGGGATGATACATTACTACAAGTTGTTTTATCCTCCCCAACTAAGTGATAATTGTGATCTAACATGTGGAATGATGATTTTTCTAACAAAGTTTAGGCATGGAGTGTGGCACCTAACATACTACATGGTAGTTAAATGCTGACAAGTGGATATGCATCATAGAGACCCTACATATAACTATGAAGATATACGGTATGTTGAAAAATAAGAAGCAATCCTTATGAAAGTGTTGTAAGGATAAAACATGATGTGAAATGTTGAAAAAATATGAAAAGTTTCTTAGATGGACCATGAAATTGCATAATAATTATGTATTTTTTGAGTCAATATGGTTGTAGACCTAAAATCATGTACTTGGGTACATTTCTAGGTCCTAAAAGCATGTTGACATTTTCATGGTTCCTAAGAAAGAAAAAACTAGTAGTTGACAAATCTCTTTAGCCTTTTTATTTGTCTTCTACACTCTTATTTACTTGATACATCTGTTAATATTTTCGACACTTGAGCATTTTATATTTCTATGGCTTCAAACACTAGCGCTTAGTTCATACAGTAGTGTTAGGTGCTACTTTCTTCCTAGGCGCTCTTTTCCCTCTTTATCTTTTTCCTACCCTTTTTGGGCCCATTTTCTTCTTAATTGAATTTTATTACTTTGGGTCAGAATGTTAGTTGTCAATTATGAAAATCAAATAAGGTAATCATATAAATACATAGTTATGCTTTCAAAATGAAGGACCAAGCTCTAAACATTACTATCATCACCTACGCTTGCATTCCAAAGGAATAATAATACTCTAAAGGCATCCATCTAGCATCCATTCAAGGGCAAGGGTTGCATAACTTCTGCATACACTGCTTGCATAGGAGGGAGAAATTCATTTTATTTCATCCACACATTTTATTACATTGCTATATTCCAGCTACATCCTGCTATCATTTGTGTAACTTGCACAAGGGCATCCTAGAGCACAATTTACACACACACAATCAAAATAATTACATGGGTTCTTGAGATGTAGTGTAGTTCTTGGAAGTAATTTCACTCTTTAGGTGACCATTGGGGTCAGTATGACTCCACATTCTGCATATTCTTTTATTGGATTTGATATGGTTTGTGGACATGTGCAGGTATTCATTTCATTTTCAGGCTATAGGTATCGTTGGTGATCATAGTGCAAACATCAAGTTACATATAGGATCCAAAAATGAAACCCTAGAGACATAGAAAGAAAATTTGGAATATTATGACGAACACTAGCACCTAGTTCCAGTCGCCAGTTCCTAAGTTCATATGCCCTTCTATGGGCATCCATGTCTGGCTCTATTCATGAATTTTGAATTTTATAGTGAGTAGTGAAGACCCTATTTATAGTCCGTTTTTCAACACTCATACCTTCCCAGATCACTTCATGTTCATTTGGAAATCAACTAAGTCCTCTTATCTCTTCATCTTGCTTAAGGTTTTAAATTTTACATGATTATTTGCTTCTTTCTTATTGTATATTAATAATGTTTATATCACACATTACAATAGTTACTTTGAAATCAGATTTACTATTCAAATTAAATTAAATTAAATGATTTGGTGAACCCATCATTTGAATCCTACTTTCTTTCTTTTTATGCCCATCACCCGTAGTGGTTGTTTCGGTTCCTTTGAGCACATTGAGCTTCCTCCATTTTCTAGTAGGTCCTATAAATCAATGGTTGAATCTTCCATCCCTTTTCTTGAATTGAAAAAGTTCTACTTGAATATATCAAAACATCTGATAGTGAACAATCATATGATGAGGATACCAATATTGATCAAGAGCAATTACATAAGCTTACTAACTTTCACTTTTCTTTACGTGATCATCCTACACACATTCCACATGTCCTCAATGTCTTACTTGCTGATAAACACACTCGAGATGATGCCTCTCAACCTTTTGTAGGTTCCTCCTCATCTTCTATGGCCTCCACATAGCCCCTTAACATTCCTAACACTACCATACCCGTTATTAGTCTCAATACTTCCAACACACAACCTAGTTCCACTTGAGGAACTTATGACCTAGCTTCTCTCTACCGGGATCAACAACTTCAAATAAGTCACTTACAACAAGCCACTTCACGTGCCTCTCCATATCTTGATTCTTCCTTACTTCTTCATACCCATTTTGCACCCACCATTTTTGCTTGTCCCCTTCCTCTGAACTTCATTACCCCTAAGCTGCCCACCTTCAATGGCCATGGTGACCCTTAGGAGCATCTTCATCTTTCCATGTGGTATTCCTTGACTATACGCAGATGACCATACCTTGCTAGCTAAGTTATTTCTTAGGATTTTACAAAATTATGCCATGCGTTGGTTCTATGATATACTTGTTTACTCAGTAACTTATTTTACACATTTATCCGATGTTTTCCTTTCTCATTTATCTATCAATATCAGCACTAAGATATCCTACATGTGCAACTCTCTCAAATCAAACAAGGATCTAATGAACATCTAGCTGAATATGTTTTACGATATAAGAAAAACCTAGATAAGATGACCAATGTACTCACATTGATTCTGAATTGTAATATCTCTTTGTTCAAAGTATCTTACCTCCATTGAAAGAGAGTGTATCTTTGATACCTCTCCATCTTTCAATCAATTATTCCATACACCTAAAATGCGTGAAGGAAAACTTTTATTTATGGGTAAATTGAAATATTATGATCATGCTTCATCATCATCTTCTAATCATTTTCAAGCTAAACCTACATTCAATCCATATCCTAAGATGACTAAAGAAAAGGCAACTATTAATGTCATCTCTCCACCTGAAAAATCTTCAATTACAACCTCCAAAGTGTACTTTCACCAATTTTCCCTATGTAACTCGATTTCTAATGCCACACCTTATTGAAAGCAATCTTATCACTCTTCCACCTCCATTCAATCTCAACCCCTCTCACCTTCGTGGCCAAAATTATGATGAAAATTCATATTGTGATTATCACCAATGCATTGGTCACTCAACTGACCACTGTTTCAAAATTTAGTATATTATTTAAGATATCATTGATAGAAATGCACTCGAGCTCCCCGAGTCATCTACTTCTAAGTCAGTTAATGATAAAAAAGCTAAAAATATTTATTGATCATTTTCCCAAGCATGAAATGCAAGCTACAGACTCTTCAGCTAATCATACATATCATTTTTTCCTCCTCCTTCATCAGGGCCTCTTGATTTTCTTGTTGCTTTAGTTGATGCATCGCCACCAATTATTTCATTCTCAGATCATGATTACCATACTACATTTATCTTTTCCTTGCACATAAATACTTCTATTGGATCACATAGTGTCAATAATACTATGGTCTATCCATCAATTCCTACATGTGTATGTTCTATTACACTTCTCTTAGAAATCAATTATCCATTGTCTAATGTCAAATTTCTAGTCTCCAAATATTTTGGCTATGTCAATCTTCCCATCACAGTTGGGCCTCTTATTATGCTTTTCCTATTTACCAATATTTCATCAATCAAATTTTGTGACATTATCTTAAATCTCTCTTGGCTTTGCGCCACTCAATCCATCCCTTCTATAAATCATTTATGCCTCAAGTTAATTTACAAAAATCAACTAGGTAATATCAAAGGTGTTCCATGATGCACACCATTTCCTCGACCCAATTTTATTAATACACCATTCATCGCATATAGGAATCTAATGACTCTCAAATCTAAAGCTCCCTCCACACCTAGCTCTCTTATTTGCATATGACCTACATCATGACCTTATCATCCTTATTGGTCTCTTAGTCCACATCATCGGCATAAGTATCCTACTCATGTGGCCCTTCACATAGGTGTTTACCTCATTCTTCACCACATATTTCTCTTTCACGTACATATAATTACTCTACCACACTACTTATCTTAGAGCATCGTCACATGCCTTTATCTCCTCGGGTATCGGGTGGAGGTACCTTTCCCTTCACTATCATTGGATAACATTCTATCACTTACACACTTGGGGGCATCACGTTTTCTTCCTCCCTCTCATCATTATCAAATTTTCTTTAATGTTTACTACTGAAGGAAACACAAAGATTAGAAATTAAATGAATGCCTTGATTAAAAAAATAAAAACAAGGAATATATACAAGTAGAAGATGGTTGGCATGGAAGGAACGAGAACCATCTAGCAGGAAGGAGAACCATCAACAATTACAGCACCTAAATGCCAAGTATAGTAAGGGTCAAAGCATAATACTATGTCCCACTTCGTGTCCCAAAAACATGACTATGTGGTTGGGAGGGTTGGAAATTATGGGTTTTTGCATGAACATCCCCTTCGCACAAACACCCTTTGTCTGAAGTGCCACGTAGCCCATAGAAATGCCATGTATGCCACAGAAAGGGGTTCACCCGAAGGTGTGTTCTCACAAACACCCCTTTGGGTGAAACCCCTTCACTTGAACCCCCAGTTTATATATTTTTGGCGACGCAGAGGTTCTCAGTTTTCCTCTTCCTGCACTCCCTTGGTGCGAAGATTTCTTTCTCGAACAAGACATAGTCAACCTATCCCACCTGCACTAGCACATAAGAGCTTAGGTAGATCACCCGCTCACATCAAAGGTATGTACAACACGTTTTGTTTGTTAAAATCTATTTTTTTGTAAATATTAGGCACCCATTTGGTTTTTTTGAGTAAAATTTGTTCTTCCTAAGAAGAATTGAAACCCTAGGTATTCTTCATGTTGTTTAAAATGACCAAGGACTGTGAGGATATCGGGAGGATCCTGTAGATGTAAATCACTCAGACTAATCATACATGACCATGCCTTGAATGTGTGTCCCGATTCCTAACAATCCCAAATCATTTTTTTCATTAAATGTTGGCAACAAAACTACCTACATAGTATTTACCCATTTACTTAAATCTCTTGTATCATGACTAGGATTCACAAATTTCAGTGTTAATTGGTCATCACGAGTATATTGTGGTCTTTTTTCAATGCGCTTATTAAGATGGAAATTATTATTTTTAGGAACCTAACAGAGAATTACTACCTATTATAGTTGAACAAAGTGTTCATTTTGCATTGAAATAAATGCAATTAAGCAACCAACTGCCGACTATTACGTAGAACAAAACAATATTGATTCAAGTTAATATATATACCCACACCAGTCCTGGTTCTACATTTATGCTTTTCCATGTCAACATGACCTGGAATCATGCAAACAAAGAATTTAAAGAGAACAAAAACTCAATAATCATATTATTCTTGTCATTTATATGTAATTATATCTACAATTAAGTTTATCTTGGTCTGAAATACACATGATGCTCTCCGTCTAATGTAGAAATAATTATATCAACACGAGCTTGCTTGATGTCATTTGATTCAACTATTCTTCTTTTGGAAACTTATACAATTAGAGAAGGAAGCAACATAAGAGTGTACTAATACTTTTATAAAATGCCCAAAAGCCAATTTTTCCCCTTCAAAAATAAATTCAAGCAGAATTTTATTTGTTTTAAGGGTTCCGAGTGGACTAAATTAATATGAAAAAATCTGTTAAAGGAAAATTGGTCATTGTTTACTTGAAAATCAGCTCATCCGTTGAGAAAAAAAGACCTAGGGATGGAGAGGACTTATGGGGATGCATTTTTTTCTGACACAACACCATCCTAGTCTCATTCCAATCAAACAGTGTTTTGTGAAATCACCTCACCATATCTCACCATATTCAAATTGGGGAAACATGATACTACAACCCCAACTATATGGATTTAAATTTTAATATAATATTAATAGGGCTGATATCCAAATGTTTTAGATCCCAAGTTCTGTGGAAAATTGGTTCTCAATTTTTTTTGTAAAATTGGTTCTTGCTTACAACTATATCAAATTTGGTTGCAACTGGAAGAATTCATTTTCATTTACATGATGTGAGTTTTAGAAGTTTAACAAATACCTTCCTAAGATCCCAATGATCCTATCTTCCCTTATGACCTATGGACCATTCATTATGAGGATAAAATTACCATCTAGGCACTATATTGAAGACCAACCAATATATTGAAGATATTTAATTCACATATAATAAATTCTTGGGATATAATAAAATTCACATATTTAAGGAAGACAAAAGTAAAATCTCCTTTCCAATATCTTGGATAATACTCTCTTATGCCATCATGCCCTTCAATTTTTTTGGAGTTACCTTTTGTAGTTCCATTAACTAAATTTTTTATAATCTCATCTAAAAATAGTTGATTCATATGTGAATGATCTTTTAGAAAAATATAGGAAGAGGGTTGATCACCCTAAAGTCATGTATCAAATATTGTATCATTATGAATCAAGAAGAATATGTATTCAAAATAATAGGCATACATATAATTTTATATACCATTTCCTCATTAATAATTGATGTCGATCCTACAAAAAATCATGCTATTCTTGAGATGCTTTCCCATGAAGGATTAGTATCACATCAGATCATTTCTTGGGAATATTGGAGTTATTAAAAGGTTCATACCTAACCTCACTAATCCATTCCATCCATAAAAAACCTTCGAAAAAAGTAGAGTGGTGTCATTTAGACACAAGATTTCCAAAATTCCTTTGAGTTGGTAAATAGTTTTCTCTTGTCTCTTCTCAATATCACACCACCAAACTCTGACCATCCTCTAATTTTTTATGAGACATTTTTTTCTTGCTTACATAAAATCATAAGAATATAAAGATGGAAAAGAGAGAGCCACATTTTTTTATATGTCACGTTCTTCTTGATTATGAGACAACATATAGCCAAGTAGAGAAAGAGTTTTTTTTCATATTCACCACTAAATACTTAAGGAATTGTACATACTAAATTAATGATCCCACTCTTTTTTATGATCCCTATTGGAAATTGGATCTAAGGTTTGAAAAAATTAGTACATATAACTAAGGAAATTGCATGTATTTAATAATATTTTAGACGAGGAACCTATTTTTGTTGTAACCTTTTGGGTTGTGTTAGTCTTTATTATATTTTACATATTTTTTAACTATTGATTTATTATATGTGTTTGGAAAAAAGTAGATTTAATGCGGACTATTGTGTATGTTGTTTTTTTATTATGGGAAAATAGTTTTTGAAAGGAACTATACCCTTGAACAAAGGGGCTCAAAATCAGATAAAAATTCCTATGGCCCAAACTTTAATCTGAAGAACTTATTATAATAAACAAGCATAGATATGATATTATTGTCCGGCAGATATAAATTATTAGCTTGAACAACAAGGTAAGGAAATGTATGCATATTTTCTTGGCAAAGGATTTTTCTTTTTTCAAACTGTGATCCAAGCATCCAAAATTTCTTGCATTGGAATAAGAACTTCAAGATCAGCTATCGGCTGATAAGTATTGCTTGAGCCAGGGGGGTCCATAGCCGCTAAAGACATGTTTGGTTCAAAGTTTCTGGTCCTTTTAATTTCATCCCGGGCTGACTCTTCACTCAAAGGGGTCTTTTCTATCATGACGTCCATGCCAGTATCAACATTAGTATCAGGTACAGTAGCCACCTCCTCATCCGCTTCGGGAATGTCTTTAGGTTCGAACACCATATGTTCTGGTAGGGCATTTTTCCACCAGTTGGCCTTATCATTTTTCTATTTTACTATCTCACAATTAGTGGCCGAATGTCCTAAAGAGAAACATCTCCTGCATCTAAAAGGCAGGCCTTCATAGTCCAGAGGCTGAGTCCAAGATCTATTTTGTACTTTTAACTCAATATGAGCTGGAAGATCCTTTGAAGTATCAATCTCAACAAGAATTCTTGCATAGGTTGTATGGGTAAAATTAGAGGTTTGGGAGTCAATGTTAATGATACTTCCCAAGGCATTACCTATGGATATCAAACACTTTTGATCCCAAAATTGCAGAGGAAGGTGGGGTAATCAAATCCAGATTGGTTTACGGGAGAAAGATTCGGTGAGTGGGTTAAATGATGGGAACCAGGGTTTTAGAATAAGGTATTTTTGTTGACAGATCCAGAGCTACTTAGCAATGACATTCTTATCAGCAATGGATTCGAAAGCAATAATAAAAATTCCCTTAGCACAAGGGTAGAGATCTAACCTTCCTTCTAGGAGTGGGATCCAATGCTTGGAGATCCATGCATGTAAGGTAGGTAGGCTAGGCCAGAGTCCAAATGAATCGACAAATCAAGGCATGAGCTTGATAGAATGCTTCTGTTTGAGGACTTCATCTCCAAAGGTTATACATGGGTTGGTCTCAGCAGGCTTCATGCTTGCAATCTCTGGATTTTTCTGCAAAACCTCCATGAATGATCTCTTATCAGAAGCTTTTGTCATTGCAACCAGGGAGGAATCCTTATTGGTGGGGTTCTGAGTGAGATCCCCAAATGGAATCGAAGCTTCAATGATTCTAGTGGATCCATGCCCACCCAATGTCGTTTCCCCACCCGAAAATCTGTGGCCTCCTTCAATCACGCAGCAAGGAGACTGGTTAGGGTTTCCAAAACCGGTGGCCACCCCTGAAATCTTAGGAAATAGATCTGCAAATCACTGCACATCTCCAGAACCATGGCCGCGTCCAAAGAATGATTTGGCATTTTTTTGAAGAGCTCTGCCGCCAGTAGGAGGAATGCAGTCTGTATTTTCGTTCGAGCCTCTCTCACCCGATGCCTGCTACCGCCATGCACCTTGAGACTGGAAGTGCCGGCGAGGAGACGTTTAGGGAAAGAAACCATCGCCGGTTAGGGCCAAGAAATCGCGAGGGCGGGAAATCTTCGTTTATTTTTATGGCCTTCCAGGTTAGATATATTCCTTCTTTTTGGAAAATCTTATTATATTAGATATGATATTATTGCACATTAAATTAGTCTTGCTATAATTCATGTATGATATTTTCTAACATGGTTTTCATAGGGAAATATCTAATATAGCCTTAATCATTTTCTGTACTTATGAGTTTGCACGTACATCATAGATCATGAAAATGAAAAGTATATTTTAACATAAATACACAATATTTTAAGGAATTTTATTTCAGCATGTAGGAAAAGTATATGTTTTAATATTTTTTTATCAAAAGAAATTTAAATTTATGTGAAATATAATCAATTTAGGGTTTACGGTTTCAAAAAAAGTATTCTAAATTGAATTTTACTTTCATTTTTTACAATCATGGCTTCTTCAGGCTCTTCTAATTTGTTTGATAGGACCAACTTAGAGATAGAAAAATTATCATCTATTCTTGAGGATCTGACTATAGTTGGGAAATATAAAACACATTGTGAAAACATACTAAAATATCTTCTAAAAATACAAATAAACTTGAAAACATACAACCCTTTTGAGCGAGTCACTAAAAAAAATTATGGATGAATTATAATCAAGTGTCACATAGAAAATGTGGGGTATAATGAGGTTATAATATGACTTCCTAATAAGGAATTCGTTAATGCGTCGTTTTGGTCGAGTTATGTAGGTGAAAAGAAAATAAGGGCATATTATGTAAGAAAATGTTCATGTCGCCTTTGTGCACCTTTGATTTATTCTAGATTTGTGGCCTCTTAAGGAAAATTTCCTAATAATGACCAATTACCATTATATTTCATATTGATGCTACATGCTGAGGTTCACCAAAACCTAAAGGTGAACGATTTAGACATCCCTAGTTATTTTAGGTAGGGGCGTGGCCACATTAGCTACATGTCTACATATCGATAGGAGGGAGCTCCTCCAATTCTTGATGAGCGGTAGTTTGTAGAGAGGTTACGGCCTTTCTTTTCTGGCTTTCAGGATGTCGATTCACCTATCATTAGGAGTGCCCATGAGGGTGCTATAGAGGGTATTGGGATAATTTCTCATGAGACCCAATTGATTTCTTCTTACCATGTAGGTTAGTACCTTGAGATACGTGGTACTAGCAGTGGAGGAGCTAGTAGCAACACTGATGCACATAGTAATTTATACACTCGTGTACATGTGATATCCCCTGATGACTTCGAGGTAGTTACAAATCCTACTCAGACACGTCATCTGGGATGCATCATGGTTATTGACTTGTTGCGTGCATATGAGGTGATTGCACAGAAATACAACATTCCACTATCAAGGGTTTTGGATTTTATAGAGCAAAGTAGTATTGTTCACGGAAATGTATCTTCTATTTATGGTACTACTGTAGCTACTACAGTCAGACCTCCTATTCTTGAGATCCTGAAACCTGAGGTTCAACACTTTTCTATTCAGTGTGTGAAAATTAAACCTTAAATTAATTAAAATTTATTTTATTTCATTATTACTTTACAATTTATTAATATTTAAATAGATATATAAGATCTAGTGTTGACATTTAATATTGAACATTTACTTGTGTGTTTAGGATTCTGCTCTAGCCCATATTGGTGAGTATTGTGGTGCTTCACACCCACATCATTTCCCCATGTGACATATACACATCTCTTTAATGAGCCCATCATGGATCTTCAAGAGAAAAGAGAGAAATATCACACACATTTTTATCCTTTTTTCCATTTCATGAGAGAGAGGTGTATCGCAATCAATTGTAACTTTTTATATTTCAAGAGAAGAAGATAGAGAGATATTACATTCATTTGTAACTTTTAATATTTCAAGATAGGATAGATATACATCACAATTAGTTGTATCATGTTTCATTTCTAACTTGGTGAGAGATAAATTTCAAGATATGAGATATATATCACAATTATTTATATCATGAACATTTCATTTGTAATGGCAAGAGAGAAATTTAACAAGAACTTTTAATTTCAATATATGGAAGAGGAATATCACAATCATTTTTAAACTTTTCTATTTCAAGATAAGAGAGAGGAATATTTCAAAATTTTGTAACTTTTGAACAAGATGTGCCACTTTCATTTAATCTCATTATAGAATTGAGAGAAGGAATACAAATACACGCTTCATATCCTCTTATCACTATAATTATCACTGTAGTTTGATATTTGAGAGAAGAAGACTTTGTATTAAATAATTCACAACAAAAAAACCATATTTATACATGCACAAAAATGGTTCATTCCCTATTGACACTGGAAGGAAGAGGAATGCTAACCGACCAAATCGGTTGAGAATAAAAAATTTATTACTTAATTTTCTACCCACAAACAATTACGTAATTTATTATTTTTAAAAATGTACCCACAAACAATTCAAATTTCACTTTTCCAAGAGACTTGGTAAGTATATCTCAATCCCCAGAGCATCATCCGGGCGAATCTTTGGAGCTGGATGTGGAGGTTCAAGACTTGTTCTCGAATGTAGTGACATTCGACCTCAATATGCTTTGTTCTCTCATGGAAAATTGATTTTTCACAAGATTAAACACAATCTGATTGTCACATTGAATGATGGGAGGATTTTCTTCAGGAATTCCCACATCTACAAAAATGTGATGTAACAAAATCACTTCGCACACAGCGCATCTTGCGGTGCAATAATTTGCCTCAGTGGATGAGAGAGAAACAACAATTTGCTTCTTACTCATCCATGAGATAGGTCCAAACCCAAGATGAAAAATATAACTTGAAGTTGATTTCCTGTCATCAATGGATCCAACATATTAAGTCTGTATATCCCTATAAAAATAACTGAGAGTTCTTCTGATACTCTAGACCATAGTCAATCAGTACCTCGGACATATCTCAACACATGCTTAACTACTACCCAGTGATATTTCTTTGGCTCCTACATGAATATGGAAATATAGCTCATAGTAAAGGACAAGTTTGGTCTAGTATATGTCAAGTAAATGAGACTCCCAACAAGATGTCTGTAGAGAGTACCATCTACTTGAGGTGAATCTTGGAACCTAGAAAGTTACAAACCTTTTTCCATTAGAGTGGACATAGGTTTATAATCAACATGCCATAATTTTCTAGGAGTGTCTTGGCATATTTCATCTGAGAGATAAAAATATGATTCTTCTTCTGCCATATCTCTAAGAAAATACAATAGTGAAGTAGCCCAAAATCTTTCATGTTGAATGATTTCTTCAAATCATTCTTCACATCTTTGATGAGATTTTCAGAACTCCTGTGATCACAAGATCATCTACATACAAAACCAATATGAAAATCTCTCTGCATATCTTTTTGATGTACAAATTTGAATCAGAGGGGCTACGTGTGAATCCATGCTTGCAATAGGTGATCATATATTTTTATGTACCATGCCCTAGATTCTGTTTAAGTCCATAAAGAGACTTAATTAGATGACATACCTTTTGAGGATGTTGCTCATTGAAAAATCCTTCTAGTTGGGTCATGTATACTTCTTATTTTAGATCACCATTCTAAAAAGCACTTTTTACGTCCATCTACTGAAGTTTCCATCCATTTTGTGTTTCCCGTGAAAAGACAACTGTGATGGTTTTGATCTTTGAAGTGGTTACAAAGGTCTCATCATAGTCAATTCCTTCCTACTAAGCATAACCCTTTGTAACTAGTCATTCTTTGTACTTGTTGATAGATTCATCTTCCCTGCATTTTGTTTTGAAAATCCACATACAGCCAATGGATTTATTACTTGTAGGTAGATCGACAAGTTCCTATGTATGATTTTGTATCAAGGAGTCATATTCTACATCCATGGCCTTCTTCCATTCTAGATAATTAAGTGCCTCATGAAATGAATCAGGTTTGGTGTTGTCAACCACTGAACTCATGTGTGCAAGATTTACTTCATTTCTCACTTGTCTTCTCATACAAAATCCTAATGAATTTTATGGAAGAGATTTCAGGTGTGAGTCTCTCATGGTGCTTTGGACCCACTTTGGATGTTGACATTGACTTTGGTGCTAATGTGAAGAATTGTTTTCCAAATTCCCAAGATCAATGAACAACTCTCCTTATAGCTCATCCTTCTTCTATGAAGAATCCTCATGCTCATCATCTAGATGTGTGATAAATGTATGAGAGGAGGTCAGTGTTGAATCTTCCTTCTGTGGAAATGATTCAAATGATTACTTGTCACAAATAACATCTCTACTCTCATATATCTTCTTTTTCATAGGATCCATGAGATGATATTCTTTTGAGGTTGTATTTTACGTAAAAAATATGCACTGGCATGTTTTTGGATCAAGTTTCTTCCTCTTCTTATCTGAAACATGCATATATGCAGTACATCCAAAAAATCTCAAATGGGAAATTGAAGGTTTATGATTACTCCATACCTCTTATAGTTTCTTTTCCTTCAAGATCTTTGTAGGTCCTTGGTTCAAAAGATATACAAAAGTCTGTACTGCTTCCGACCAAAATACATTCTCCAAATTTGCAATGGAAAGCATGCAATGAGTCATATCCATGACATCCTGATTGCGACGTTCTAAAATTCTATTCAGCTGGGGAGTATAGGGGATAGTCATGTGCTACATGATGTCGTGCTCCTTCAAGAATGCCAAGAATATATTCAACGTGAATTCCCCCTCAATATAAGTGGAGGAAAAAAGGGGTTGCCCGGTGTGCTAAACCTCTCTTATAGAAGATTTGGAAATGTTCAAATGCTTCGCTCTTCTTTCAGAGAAAGAACACAAAAGTCTTGTGGGAATAATCATCAGTGAAAAACTGGAAGTACTTGAAACACCTTAAATGAGGCAAGAAAGGGTCCACACATATCGGTATGCATGACCTCGAGATGGTTCTTCACATGGAATGTACTCGACTCGATCGTATCCTAATGTTGTTTTCCCACAAGACATCTAGGACAAATAGGTAATGACTAAGAGAGAGGAGGAATTCCTTGTACCATCTCCTTCAAACTAAGTTGATAGAGGAGACAATAGAAAGATGTCCATACCGATAATGTTAGAGTGCAGTGGATTCCACCATGGAGGTAGATAATGCAAGTGTAGAGGATGAAATGAATCTAATGCAAATAAATGACCCTTCAAAAATATCTAGAAAGTATCATATCTTCTTTATATATCAGACATGATTTGATGTCATTCTAAACTAGGATGTCCAGCTTAAGCTTGTGATTCAACAACTAAGAGACAAATAGGATATTTATGGTCATGTCGGGACATAGAGCACCTTTGTGAGGGTACATCTTCTTGTCTCGAGAGGAATGGTCACATTGTCTATTCCTTCTACTACATACTCCTTGGTGTCTGCATTTCGGACCCGATCTCCAGTGGGTTGATCAGTCTATGAATAAAATAGATTTCTATCACTCGTCATATGCTTGTTGGTTCCTGAACCAATCAACCAAAAATTATCTAATGGCTGCAATGTTTGGGAGACTAGAACCAAATTATCTTTATGTGCACCACAATGTGTTGATTCTAGGACATCTTCATCCGAGTCGTCATCATTTGGATGGGATGCAAAATGTCCTTTCTACTTCTTTCCATGAGGATGTCACTTGGATTTCTTTGAATCACCTTAGCTAGATATGTTCTCTTCTCCATAATTACTTTGTGTGTGACCATTGTACCAATAGTTTGTAGTATTGTGTGTATTCATGGTGTAAATGTGACACCATTGATTCACCTTTTGAGACTTCTACTTCTATTGTAGTTTTTTTGGTTTCTTCTACGTTTTCTTCATTTGTTGTCCCTTGTGAGGCTTCTGAATCTTCTTCTGCCTTGAGATCAACACTTTTCCTCAAATTATTCTTACACTAACTGAATGGCTTCTTCCTATTGCAGAAAAAATTCACTAGTTCAAAAAGCTCACCTCCTTTTGTGTGATGGTCAATGTGGTGATGAATGTCCTGAATTGGGACGGAATATCTCGTAGTGTGAGAGGGACAAACAACTTATATTTGACAACTTTTCTGAGTGTGGTAATTTCTTCTCATACTTCTTCCACATGACACAAGAATTATTCCACCTTCTCGCCTTCATTCATACTCATGGTATGAAGCTTTGACTGGAGATGCATAATTTTTGTCAAATTATTTTCTTCATAGATCATGCAAAAAGTATCCCATGCCTTCTTTGATGTTGTCGCATTCTCGAATGTGTGGTTGTACCTCATCGAATATGCTCAGAGTGATCAACATCAAGGCTTTTACATCGACCTTGTCATACTTTGTTTTCTCATCTATGTCGGTGGGACGAGTGAGTGCGCCAGTTATGATCTCCCAAAGATCTTCAAAGAGGAGAATGACTCTACCCTTTGTCTTCCATGCAGAAAAATTTGGCCCTTTCAAGAGTCGGGCATCTGATAGAAATATCTTTGGAGCCGACATGATTTCAATTATTATTATTATTATGTTCAAAGATATAATGCCTTACTGATGAACAATAAAATGAAGGTGGGATTGATACACTCTTGAAGTGAGACATGGACACTTGTGTTGGTGTTCTATCTTATGTTCATCATCTTCCTTTTATCCTTTTTGAGCTCCGTATGAACCTTCTTGGTTTGATACCGTACGTCGAAAAAGAACCACTCTAGTAGTCCTTAACGCACAAGCTCCTAAAATTGTAGATTTCCGCTGTTATGAAGGGTGTCGGGAAATGCGAAATACAATCCGGTGCTTGTTTTCCTCTTAATGGTGATTTACCTTGCGGATTACTCGCAACACTGCTCTCAGCATCTGAAATTCGTGACATATGCTTCTTGGGTCACTTTTCTTCTTCATGTTTTCCAACAATATGGTTCTCCTTTTGATCATCGTGCAACATCAGGACACCATATCTTTGCCATGCTTCAATAGGTATGTAATGAAAATATAGCTCCACAAGGTCTATGAGTAAACTTGAATGACAAAATTCCAAAGATCACTGGCCGCACAGTCTGCAGGTAAACGAAAATGCTCCGAAATGCCAAGACTTCCAAACGCCATCTGGTCAACTCTGATTGATGCCAAAGAACAACAACGAATGTCAAAAATTAATCTCCACATCCCAGGGTCTGTGCAGACTGAGAACAAGATCTTCCACATCTAAAAAAATTCATACTTTCACGCTTGCCAAGGAGAGAGATTGCTCTTTAACGCCAAAATAGAACTCTGTAGGTCACTCCAAAATGCCTTATCTTGCTTTGATTTCTGAAAAAAAACTCCACGCAGGTCACTCAATGCCAAAACATAGTCATAAAATGTCAAAACTCCAAAGAATGCTCAGCGCATATTTTTTTCAAGAGAAAAAAATTCTAACTGATGCGCACAGGCCGCGAGTTGCTTGAAGCTCTGATACCAATTATATTCGAGAGAAGAAGACTTTGTATTGATTAATTCAAAATAGAAAAATCATATGTATAATTAATGTTCTTTCCATGCTGACATTTGAAGGAAGAGGAATTGTAACAGTCATAGGTCAGAGGAAGAGGAATAGTAACCAACCATGTCGGTTGATAATAAAAATGTATTACTTAATTTTCTAACATAGTCACCATAATTATAATCATTTTCACCACAATATCCCTCACGTATATTATTTTCATGAGCTATGAAAATATGATCCTTAACAATTTGATAACCATAACTAAATATCACATCATGGGTGGAGTAATGGATAAATACCTCATGTTGACTAATGTAATCATCAAATGAAGTAAAATTTGGAGTAAGCATGTCAAACTAGTACATAAAATAAAATAATGTAATCATAAAATGAAGTAAAATTTGGCACATGTATATCATAAGTAATAAGGAAATGCAAGGTAAGAAATAACATATTTGTATCACCAATGGATGAGTGTTAAAGATATAAATCCCACCAATTATAAAAGCCATTTAAGGGTAGGGTCTAATACCCATAATGCAATTAGGATTATAAGGACAAGATAAACATTCTATTATCAATATTCAATAGAAATACTAAAAACCTAACTAAATACTAAAAAAAAGTTGAAATGTACATAAGTTTATAAAACATAGCTCATATGATACCAGTTAAATGCCATACATATATTACAATCACCCCTACTAATAATCATAACCCCATAGTATAAGCTTAAATTCATAGAAAGAAATTTTAATCCATCACATTTATAAGAGGATGATATAAGTTTTAATTCATATGAAGAAATTTGTCAAATATATATGCCAAAGTGACAAATAAAATAGAGAAAATATTATATTTAGAAGACATCAATATATAATATTATAGGTCCTTCTATATAATACCAAGTGGCTTTGCTTGTTGTTCAATGACCTACAAAATTTTGTCATGATCTTCTACATCTAGTCTCCATTTTTCGAGTGGACAACGCGCATTCTTTGACACCTGATGAAATTATAACCCGGAAGTAATTATGTGATGGGTGTAATAATACACCTTTTTTCCAGTTCGTAATCAACAAAGTGAATTCCACTTTGGAGGGATTTCACTTGTTGTAAATATTTGCCCTGCACTACAACCCAACCACTATAAAATGTTGTCTCCTCACTTGTTATTTCACATGTTAACTTTGTTCTCTCTTTTGTGCAATGCAACAAGTAGTACTCCACTTTCTCAACATTGTATTATTTTGCAATGATTGCAATGATCACCTCAAATGCATCACCTACAAAAAAATCATTATACAAACAATTTTTTTGGTATAATTAAATGCAAAGAAATATTCAATGATATATATACTATATATATATATATATTTAATGCTCAAATACAATCATTTTAAACAAAAAATACCATGTTTAAAAATTCCATATATGTGGTCATAATCAAGTGAAATCGGGGGCTTATATTCAAAACTATCATCATGATCTGATCCATATGTGTCATCCACAACAAAAGGAACTTGCTTCCACTCACCTACATACCCACGTTTTTGACTATTTCACTATGAATATAATTTTTCATGAATTCATAATAAAAACAAGAATAATATCTTATACAGATTGTCCAGTTATTACTATCCACAGTCATCACATAGTGCAAACACCTAGAATTAGAAATCCTTTCGAACCATGTTTTGTCCTTCGATCAATACCGATTAATCATGTACAAAATCGATTAATTTTAAACATCAAAATTAAGAAAAATAAAGTTGTACATGAACATAAGTTTATGTGTAACTTGTAATCAATTTCACATCAAGATGAATATTTTTAAATGAGTGTACCTATTATTTCCCCAAAAAATCTATGTGGGGTTGAAGCTCGAACTATGAAAAATTTTCTTACACCATTCAAAAATGGTGTGGGAATGCATCAATGGATCTCCATCATAATCAAATATTTGTTTGTTTATAGCATGTTTGATGTATGCACCCGCACCATCGTGTTCTCCCTTCCCATGACAACTCTAAAAAAAATCCATAAATGAGGTATTTTGTGATGGAAATGATAGCAACTGAGTGCAAATAAAATGCAAGAGGATTTGAATTGTGATGTGCAACCATCCAACCAAACAAAATGTTTCTCTCTTTTTACTCCTCGTTGATGAAGATATAAAAAAATTCAAAACAATGTTGTACAGAGTAGTTGTCATGTTCTTTGTCATCACTTATATAGAGGTGATACTCCTTATTAATCACTCCCTTCACATATTTACTTTCAACCCCATCCAAATCCAATTGTGCATGCCTATAAAATACGTGAACCATGATGGTAACCTGATCAATATGATAATATTCTTTCTAATCTCTTTGATGAGAAAATGAGTAATTCTCAACAATTTCAACCACGGACAATATGGAACCAAAAGGGAATGTGTCTTTATTGGTATTGAATTTATAGCATACCACTTTACATAGTGAGAATGTTTGATGTCTGGATTAATCAAACTTTGAAAACTTTGCATGAATGTTGTAATGGGGATTTCCTTTTCTACGAAGTCTAATTGAATTTATAGCATACCACTTTACATAGTGTGCATTCTTTCCAATTCGTGTTGAATATTTTATGTATTTGAACCTACTTTCCAAAAATATCAATACATAATGGACAATTTGTTATATTAATTTGCAATAAAATTAAAATATGCACATCAAAATTTAAAATTAATTATATTTTATTTATTTAATAATCAACTCTTGCAAGTCACCATTTAAATTGTGTCCAAGTATTCATTTGTTTCTAGAAATAATTTCAAGTCCCCACACTTGTCACAAACACCTTTGATGAAATCCATACAATCGTTTAGATGATCATTCGATATTGTGCAAAGAATAGAAGCTATGAATTCAATCACACGTGTAGGGGGGCATTTTTGGACCATTTTATTCTTCTCGTAAAGTTTTATACACCTAAAAAACATATATTTTGAAAGACATAAATTAAATCACATCTCATAAAATAAAATTTAATCAAATTTCTAATAAGCCTATAAATTAAAACACACCTCAATATATGTAATATAATTTTTTTGTACTTGATATTTATAATAAAACTCAACGTGATAGCGACAACAACATGTTTCAAGGAATTTATCACTCATACATACCAAGGCTTCAAATTCTCAAACATTCATTGTCCAATCTTAACATCTAGATGGTCTTCTATAAACTTGATGTACATCTCATGTTGAGTTATTTCAAGCCAATTTTTTATATGTTCATCATATTTATTGCAAGATATCATGTGTTTTAAAACATCCCTCACATTTTGAGAAGGATGAGTCCTCTCAATCCAAAAATTAGAAACTATCTTCACAATATTATCCTCAATTTTATCATAACGTGGATTTCTACACATTAGTGCCCAATTTTCTTTCACAATAGAATTATCCAATGTCTTCCTCCTCTTTGCATACCTACTAACCATCTTTCTAGAAAAAACCAAGACTTGAGTAGTAGCGGTAACATGAAGATTCTTTGTTGTATCTTCACTTACAACTACAGTTAATAGTGCTCTATGAGAAATACTCTTATCAGCAGACCTAGTTTTTGTACCCACTGAACTTATTCCTTTAGACACATTCGCAAAAATTATTCTTCCATATGTTGTGACTTTTCCCATCCAAAATCCACACCCAAAAATTCTAATGTTTCCTTCATATCAACATGATTCAAGAATTTAACCAACAAATGTGCTCTAACAATAGTAGTCAAATTAACAAATTCACCATATATTCTCTACACTTTTTGTTGTTTTCTTTCTTGATAGTGGTTCTTGTTGGGAAAACTCTTTTAATTTTTTGAAATCCATCTTCACCAAGTGTTTTACATTTTTCTTGGGAATTAATTTCATAACTTTTGTTATCAAATCAACATATTGTTGTGCATCATGAGTTGTGTCCATAAACACAATTTGAAAAAACATTAGCGTACATGTGATTACACCATTCATGAATGATTTAAAATATATATAAGAGATTGTTTAGGAACATAATTGATTAATTTTATTTTTATTAGATTCTTATCTTCACATATATGCATATATCCTTTAGCTATTTTATTGAAATATAGAGCATCATGATAAAAGAGTAACACATCGGGAAACATATCACATCAACATAACATCGAGGATACAATTTTGTGGAGGATACTCATTAGGCTACTTTAAAAGTATTTCATATACAAAATCTAACGTCCAACTTAGGACGTGATAGGATTTCTTCTTCTGGAAAAAAATCATCAACAAATCCTATCTCCTGGTACTAAGCAAGGAACATGTAGCCCATACAACCGAGATGGAAAAGAGTCCATAGTATTTGTAGCCACCACAAAGTGTAATTTTTGTAAAAATGCATATAAAAATACTAATGGATGATGAGAGAACAAAAAACTATATTTATACCAATTAATAGAAAAATGTTATAAAAAAATTAATCGGAACTATCAAATAGTAACATATAAATCCATTCTAGACAAACTAAATTTCAAAATACATTTTAATGTATAAACATAGAGATCAAATAACTAAAAATGAGATTACACATTTAAAGAAATTAGAAGATGCATATGTCAAAATTTCAAATTTATCAAAGGGATTCATTTCCATAATCTCATTATTCTTACATATCTATTTCTGTATTTATATGGTTTAAATTATTGCAAATATTTTTAGAATTTCATGTAATCTAAATTATCTAGTATTCATGCATACAATCATTTATATGTACTTATTTATGATTTGGAAATTTTATATATGATATTTTGAGTGGAATTATACATCTAGGGATAATGGAAAGAAAAATGTCTTAGTGTGCATGCTACAAAAGTTGAGGAGGAAGGAGAAGAACTCAAGTGTTACATAAATTTACTTTAAAGGAAAAAGATAGATAATCACAACAATATAATTAGGTTTAGTCCATAAGAGATCAAACCATGAAAAATATAAGAGATAGATCATGTGTGATAACATGGAAATAAATTTCATGAAGAAGAGAAAATGAGGCACGTGCAAAAGTGTGAAGGATCATAGGGAAGAAGTAAGACCAAGAAAGTAAAGAATTTTTGGAATCCCCAAGAGTGTATATGAACTAGAGTTTATTTTGGGAGTAGAAAGTGTAGAAAGCAATGAAAAATGGAGGAAGGTATCATAAAAGAAGGAAACATCCTAAGTAAAAAGAGTAGATCAACCTAGAAATACATATAAGGAAAGTGTATAATGAATCAAAATTCATATTTGAAGAGGATGCATCTTTTGAAAACTAATTAAAAAATTGAATGGAACACTGAGACATTGGGAGAAGGTTTAAAGGTTGGTTCTAGCAGTCATCGTGCATGTGTGATAACTATGCTTACACATTTCTTATCTAATGTGTTTGATATAATAGAATCCATTTTAACATGTTATCGACATCAACTAAAAATATGATAGAATAGAAGAATAATTTCATCCTAGCTATATGTAAATAGTTTAGGGATCAAAGTGGTTTTAAATATAAATAATAAATGCACAAAGAAATTATTTCACTAAATCTAGACATATTCCAGTAAATCTAGACTCCAGTATTTCAAGTATTGGAAGAAATCCATTTCGGTTTTTGTGTATATTGGATTCCATTTTCATCTATACTGCATTCTATTATTACTATTATTTTATTCCATTATTAATAATATTGGATTCCAATATTGTCATTATTGGATTTATTCTAGTTCTAATTTCACTATTATTGGATTCCAATCTCACTATTATTGGATTCCAATATCATTATTATTGGATTCCAATTTGGCTAATATTGGATTCCAATAGCACTATTATTGGATTCCAATTTCACCACTATTGTAATCCAATTTATAAATCCCAATTTTTAGATTTTAGTTTTGCTATTTTAGGATTTCTATTTTGTTATTATTTGAATCCCCACATAAGCCTCGCGGATGCTATCTTCAATAAGTCTAGTGGTTGCTAACTTACATGATGAAAGCATGTGCTAGGTGAAATCAGCCTAGCGGGGTCAAAGTTACATAAGCCTTGTGGCCTCTAAGTTACATAAAAGGATGATAAGCCTAGTGGCCACTATCTTACATAAGCATATAGGTTGTTAACTTACATAAGCCTAGTAGCCACTATCTTACATAAGCGTATAGGTTATTAACTTACATAATCCTAGTGGCCACTAATTTACACAAGAGTAGAATCGTCTAGGTGAAATAATCCTAGCGGTTGGAAAGTTACACTAGCCTATCGGTAGCAAGTTTCATAAGCCTACCCACCGCTAAGCTACATAAGCCTAGTGGTTGCTAAGTTACATAAGCCTAGGTGCCACAAAGTTACATTAGCCCAAGGGTTAAATTTGACGGCCACTTATGCCTGTCAAACAATTTTTAGATGATGGTAATTTTATAATATTGCCCTTTAAAAAATACAAAATAGTAGTTATTGAAATACTTCAAATTTATATTTATTTAATATTTTATGTATATTATATATTGATATAATTTTTATATAAATCTATATAAAAATGATTGTGATATTGTAAATATGCAAGTTACATGTGATAAAGTCAACTAATTTTATGCTTTTCCATTTTGTAAATCATAAAGAACAACAAAGAGTTAAGAATTACATTAAATAAGTTGTTTTGAGGAAATGGATTTGAAAATTTATTTCCATAGGCAATCAATCCTTCAAGAAAATTACATAAGCATTGATCCCTCACAAGGGTATTAATTATTGTTCTTGAATTTTTGAAAGGTATTGTTGGATAGCTTCATGACCCGATTTGGTATTTTAATTTGATTTTCTTTCCATATTTTTCTTGGACTCCATGCCTAGATGACATTGTATATATCAATATCTGATGTGTCCCTTGATTTTTGCCAACATTGCTTTTTCTTTAAGCATTCCTGGTATCTTTCTTTTTCTATATTTCCTTTCCTTATGGGTTCCCACCAGTGTACCCTTATCTTTTGAGTTTTTTTGTGAACATCTTGTATTATTTTTAGTTTATCCTTTCCCATCCATATAGGTACATTATCATCAGCTGGTCTTACTAGTATCATCTGCCCAACATTCACATCCACTACTGGGTTGAATTCCTCTCGAGGTCTATCACAAATAGGCCCAACATATATATCCTTATTTGAAAGGACATTTTTACTATAGTAGTTATCCATGTCAAGACGTGGTGTACCCACTATCTGATCATAAATTGCGTTATCCTGGATTTTTTGGAAAAAAACAATCTCTCCTTGTCATGCTATAATTGACAAATGGATTCTCTAGGGAATGTAGAAATTTTTTCCAATATGCAATCTTTAGAACATAGTATGCTTCTCCACCATCTATTGAACTATTTTCCTAGTGTGTGATGTATGCTGAATGCCTCTCTGTATGTCTTCCATCTCTTTGGGTTCTTTGAAGGGTGCTAATGGAGGATCCCCTTCAAGCAAGAAATATTTCCCATCCATTATTTTCCAAATCTCAATTGAGTGTGACAAGTCAGAATTTATGATTAATGATTTGAACTCCATGACGAGCTTGTTTTCTTTGACATAGAATTTAAACATATTTGGTTTGTTGATACCCACGATCTTGTGGTTACCATCTAGTAGGTGTGGTTCCACAAAGGCCTTAAATTCATAGAATTCCTCGATAAGGTACAGAGTGAATGTGTTGGACTCCTCTTGGCATGTTTTGTAAGTGTCCATTATTTGTGGAAAAGAGAATGTATCCAATTTGCATAATGTTGTTGATAATCGGCTAAATGTCCCATCTATGTCTTCATGTGTGTGACCCACTAGAAGGAAACTCACATACAATATGTTGAAAACCCTTCTAGTTGTCAGCATGGATGCAAATGCAAACAATGTGCAATTTTTGTTGTCACTTACAACATTATCTAGTTACAAGTAGAGAGTTGGTGGTTGTTTTATAAATGAACTTGAACATCTGCTTATAATATTAGTTGTATGAGCACCCTCATTTTTCTTTGTATTCCTTGTACTTGTCATTGTTAGCGAGTTAATACATTTTGTTTTAATATTTGTTAGTAGACAGTTGTATAACTGTCTTCCCTCCTCACGGCGCTCCTCAGCTGGCCTATATAAAGGCGTGTTTTGTATCTTTTGAAAGAGCAATAGCAATATATCTTCTTCTTCCAGCGTCCATCATTGGTATCAGAGCGAGGTCGAGGTCGTGCGTGGAGGAGTAGACTGGTGCGCGTGGTTTTGAGTTCCCTGTCCCGTGCTTTTGGTGTTTCTTTTTCTTTGTGCGTGCGTGCTTTGAAGGAGGAGTGCGTGAAGGAAAACGCCGCTTCTTGTGCATAATGCGTGAAGGAGTGTGCTGTTGGTGCAGTTTCTTTGGTGCGTGAGGAGGGTGCAAAGTTGCCTGTTCCCGCGTGGAAGTGCCTGGAGCGTTTCTTTGCTGCTGTGCGTGAAGGTGGAGCATTTCTTTGCTGCTGTGCGTGAAGGAAGTGCCTGGAGCGTTTCTTTGCTGCTGTGCGTGAAGGAAGTGCCTGTCCCGCTCACGAAAACTGTCCTGTGCGTGCGTGGAGACTGGAGCAAAGTCAACGTGTGTGTGAAGGAAGTTGCCTGTCCCTGCGTGCCTGTCCCTGCGTGAAAGGAAGAATTGCCATTTCTTTTGCCGAGAGGAGACTGAGCCTGTCCCTGCGTGAAGGCCGTGCTGACGGATTTTTGCAATGCCATTTCTTTTCTTGAGAGGAGATGAGCATGTCCTGCGTGAAGGAGGAGTGCGCCTGTCCGCGTGAAGGAGGAGTGTGCTGTCCGCGTTTGCGAGGAGGCGAGACCACCATTTCTTTTTGTGGAGGCCGAGACCACCCAATTCTTTGTGCGTGCGAGTGTGAAGCATTTCTTAGCTTGTCCCATTTGTTTTGTTTGGAGATTCGGAGAAGAGACTCATTCTTTGGAGCAACTTTCCGTCCTCTCTTTTCTTTTACATGCAAGCAAAGTCGGCAAATTGCAAAATGTGCTGCTCCAAAAATATTGTTATCCGATGCCCAACTCTTGAAAGGGCCAAATTTCGCCGCATGGAAAACCAAAATGCGGACGATTCTTGTTTGGGGGATTGTCTCTATGAGATGATCTGTTGGAAAAATATGAAAAGGCTGATGCGAAAGCACTCATGCTCATCACCCTCGATCTTTACGATGAGGTGCAGCCATACATTCGAGAAGCAACCGCTTCTTCTCAGCTTGGAGCACATTGTGTACCATCTACGAAGCTAAGAATCGTTCAAAGTTGCAACTTGAATAAAGCTTCATACGATGAGTATGCATGAAGGCGAATCGGTAGAAGCCTTCTTGCGGCGTGTAGCGAGTTACGTGCGGGAACTCTCTACACTTGGAGAACCAAAGGACGACAAGTTGCTTGTCCCGCTCACCTGTGAGCTCTTCCGTCACGGTTTGGACATCGATCACCACGTTGACAATTACTCAACAGAGGTGAGTTTTGCAACCACAGTGAATTATCTCCAAACGGGAAGAAGCCATGCAAAATGTACAAGAAGCCTTCGAAGACAAGGCTCTTATCACGAGGCAAAAACATAAGCCTCGGAAAGGGCAATCTGCCCCCAAAATCGAAGCGATGTTCGGCGATCTTCATATGCGGCACCCTGAAGCGCATAATCACAAGGCGGATCGGTGGTGCCACATTTGCTCCACGGATACGCACACACATCGCAACTGTTATTACAACGGTAGTCGCAAGTATGGAAATTTTTGCGAAGAGAGCACTTCGGCCGAGGATATTCCAAGAAATCCCGATGGCATGCTCGTAATCAAAGCGAAGGGCCACATTGCTTTGCTCAATGCCGAGGAGAAGCCACCTCGATGAAGAGGTACCAGATACGACTCATTCTCGACATTGTTCTAGTCTCACGAGACTTCGCAGCCGGATGTCCGTTGATTGATTCATGCCCGTCACATGATAGCACATTATTCCATACTCGAGTGACCATCGGAGATCGGATCACCATTGCGATAATCAAGAGTATATTGCAGCGAGGATTGGTGATGTCATCATTCCTCTTGGAACACGAAGATGTACACTCTCAAAGGTGCTCTATGTTCCAGTTTGACTTCAAATCTTTTGTCATAAGTCAACTTCTTAACCATAGAATGCGAGTTGAATTCTTTGTTGAAAAAGGGGTCAAGTCTGCATCATTTCCCATGGAGAGTCGAGTCCTTGCTCAAGCATTTCGAAGGGCCGTCTATTTGCACTTTGGATCGGTCACTTCATCTAGCGTTGCTCTCTGCATCAACGGCAGAGTCCACCGCACTTTGGCACTTTAGATATGGTCATCTTTCTGCCGGGGCTCGTATCATCGACTCGGTCACGAAGGAAATGGTAAGAGGGCTTCCTCCACTCTCCCATTCCTTACCTGTTTGCTCGGGATGTCTTGCGGGCAAACAACATAGAGGTCCATTCAAACAGAGCTCTTATCATTCTACAGAGCATCTTCAGGTCGTTCACACCGATCTATGCGGACCCCTGCCAGCTAGCTTTCAAGGTTTTGTGTACTTTCAGCTCATCATTGATGATTACTCACGGAAAATGTGGGTATATTTCCTTCGGAAGAAGAGTGAGGCACTTGCAAATTTCCAAACCTTCTACCAGCAAGCCACCAGGCAGTCTGGGAAGCCTCTTCTTCTCCTCCGCTCGAGATCGAGGGGAATTTGTGTCAAAGAAGTTCTTAGCATACACTGAAGCGGCATGGCATTCAACAACATTTGATGCTCCTATCGCCCCAGCAGGCAGGATTTCCGAGCGCCACAACAGATTGGGAGATGGCTCGTTGTATGCTCTCGACCGCCAAGTTGGAGGATCGATTTTAGGGCGAAAGCATGTCAGAGACAGCAGTGTATTTACTCAACCGGCACCCACGAAGATCTTGCGAGAACAAGACACCGAAGAGGTATGGATTGTCGTAAACCTTCTATTCATCATTTAAGAGTTTTTGTTTCTTTGCATATATGCATGTTCCGAGATAAAAGAAGGAAGAAGATCAATCCAAAGACACTTTGCCATGTCTTTTCTTGGGGTATAGTACTACCTCAAAGGCATATCGTCTCATGGATCCCGAGGCGAAGAAGATCTACGAGTCGAGATGTGGTATGTGATGAGTCGTCCTTTGACTCCTTGCCACACAATGGAGATCCATGCCGACCTCGTCACATAGATTGCTCACACATCCGGATGATGAGCAAGATGATTCTTCTCAAGAAGAAGAGCCTGAGTGGAGATTTAATCGTTAATCTTGGCACACTGCTGGAAAACACATCTTCACATCAGCGGCATATGCAACGTCCAAATGGGTCCAGTCTATCAGGGATGCACACCTGAACTCACTTCCTGGTACTTCTACGGGAGTTAGAACACGAAGTCAAGCTAGACATGAGGTAAATTTTGCACTCATGAGTTCAGTTGTTGAGAGCACCGAACCTGACACAGTTCGTGAGGCATTAGACCAACCACAGTGGAAACAAGCTATGGATGCTGAATATGATTCCCTGATTCAGAATCGGACGTGGGAACTTGTCGATCTGCCTCTAGGTAAGAAATCCATTGGCTGCAAATGGATTTTCAAAACAAAATATAAAATGGCAGATGGTTCAATCGACAAACACAAAGCACGACTTGTTGCGAAAGGGTTATGCTCAAAGTAAGGAATTGACTATGACGAGACCTTTGCACCCACTTTGCGAAGATCAAAACCATCGAGTTGTATGTGCCTTTGGCGGCACAAAATGGATGGAAACTTCAGCAGATGGATGTCAAGAGTGCTTTTCTAAATGGTGATCTGCAAGAAGAAGTGTACATGGCCCAACTCAAGGGTTTGTAGACGAGCATCAACCACCAAGGTATGTCATCTCATAATAAAGTCTCTTTATGGACTTAAACAAGCACCTAGGGCATGGTATATAAAAATTGATGATCACCTATTGCAGCATGGATTCACTCGTAGCCCCTCAGATACAAATTTGTATATCAAGAAGGTAGGAACAGAGATTGTCATTCTGGTTTTGTATGTAGATGATCTTGTGATCACAGGAAGTTCTGACAATCTTGTTGATGATGTAAAGAATGATCTGAAGAAATCCTTCGACATGACTGATTTGGGGCTACTTCACTATTGTCTTGGCTTAGAGATATGGCAGAAGAAGAATCATATCTTCGTCTCCCAGATGAAATATGCCAAGACACTCCTGAAAAAAGTATGGGATGTCGGATTATAAACCAATGTCCACACCTATGGAAAAAGGTTTGCAACCAACTAGATTCCGGGATTCACCACGGGTAGATGGCACTCACTACAGCGTTGTGTGGGGAGTCTCATTTACTTGACTTATACCAGACCAGATCTTTGCTTTGCGGTGAGCTATCTCTCCAGATTTATGCAGGAGCCGAAGAAATGTCATTGGATAGCAGCAAAGCATGTGTTGAGATATGTCCGAGGTACAGCTGACTTTGAGTGAGTATCGAAGAACACTCGAGTTCTTCTTACGAGGATATATACTGGACTATGCGGGATCCGTTGATGACAGAAATCCACTTCGGATATGTTTTTCATCTCGGATCTGGACCTATCTCGTGGATCAGCAAGAAGCAATCTGTTGTTGCTCTCTCATCCACCGAGGTGAATACCGCTGCACGAGGAGCACAAAAGAAGTAATTTGGTTACGTCGCATTCTTGCGATATAGGGATTCTGAAGAGAAAACCTCCCATCATTCCATCATGTAATGGGTGTTTTGATGTCCCACTACTATATAAAAAATCACCATAATGATCTGTAAAAGGTTCTTCTAGCTTCCAATACAGTGTCATGATGTTATTGTGAATTTTCTCCTCACTCAACAAAAGGGAGACCAAAGTGCTCAAACCCCCATTTTGTGCCCATGTGTTAGCATACCAGTCAAGGTGATGGGAGATTAATAGCATTTCTTATTGATTTTGTTTTTTTTTCCCATCCTTGGTATTGCAGTTTTCATCTTGTCCATTTTTTCATGCACAATGCTCAAATAGCTATTAGGATTTTTTGTGATTGCACTCTATGTGCATAGTAAGTTGCATGAAAACTTTGAATGTAATCATTGTGCCATTTCTAGCATTGATCTATTTGTGTCCATTGTTTTTGGACATGAGGTCATTGCTACACATTTGTTCTTAAGCTCTATGCACTCATCACATTTGGTGAAGAAGTTGTTCTTGGTGATTGAAACATGGGAGAAATGTTCTTTCCATATTTTTTGAGATTTGACTATGACATTGGAGGAAGGTCCAATAGTGAAAGGGCCATCATTACACTTTTGTAGTATGTAAGAAAAATATAACATGTAGGAACAATCTCATTGTTACTTTAGTACCATCTTGTCCCACTAAATGAGACATGTGTGGGGATATATCAAATTCTTCTCCACCATTTTGGATATCAATGCAATAGTTGCGAAAATGTTTGGCATTTTTTTTTTTTCCTATTTCCATTTACTTCCCTCCTCTCGCCATTAATCCAAGATTGTTTGTATCTATAATAGGTGATTTTTGGGATTCCATGACATCTATACCATGCATTCTGACATACATCCCTTCCACATAACTTCAATTTATCTATAGTATGTTCTAAAGTTTGACCTTGATCACAACTGATAAGCATTTCGGTGAATGTATTAAGTACAAAGTTTTTGATGGCAGTTCATTCATACCTAGAGTTAAATTCCAACTATGATTGAAAGCACTTAGAGATAGATTGGAGAGACATCCTTCCTTGCAGTAAAGGTTTTTTCAACTTCAAAAAAAAATTGTTCTCTTGATTTTTCATCATTTTCCCTTGCCTTTGTTGTACTAGATGGAGTATAATTTACCTTTTGGCATTTTAGAAGCGTTGTAAGGTATTTTTATCAAGTTTTCATTACTACTACATATGGAGGATTCATATGAATTTGGGTATACCAGTTGAGGCAATGGATCTTCAAATGCACTCCACATTTTTACCAAACTCTTCTAGAATTTATTTTAGCCTTACTTCCATAACGGAACCATCTTGATGGGCCAACTAGTTAGCAGGCCATTGGATGAGAGATCCTTCTGATATGGAGAAACCCTTGCAAAAAGGTGTAATTAATTTATCAACATGCACCCCAAATGTATTGCCATCTAATTTTTAAAGTGCACCATGTCTCCTTCACAAACATTTGTAATTGTTGCTTCTACAAAAATTTGTGTTCTTTTGAACAAAAATGTATCAACTTGGTAGTAACCCCTTGAAATTCAAATTGAAGTCATTGTTTGATGTGGTAGTTGTTTCTTGGAGTTCAAAATTTCCATTCACATGAAGTGCAGTTCTTGTTTCTAGATAAACTAAGTTTTTGATTGGCCAGAAACTTTGTTGTTGTGTTGTAGACTTGGATAACAATCATTGCATGTAGTTATAATATTCTCCACAAAAACACCAAAGTGTGTGGGTCCCAACACCACTCCCAAAATCACATGTTGTTCTTGTACCAGGGATATAAACCCTTCAACTATGTCACCTTCTTTCTAGGACACTTATGTTTTAGCACCACGTAGGTTGTAGAAATTCATCCTTGTCTTTAGGAGTTGTGAAAAATGGCTATCACTGTAGAATTCAAACCCTCATCCTCATTAAATGTATCCTCTTGAGTCACTTCTCATGATGTTTTGAATGCCATCACCCCCACATGTGAAACATTTGAAATCACATGCTTAATCATTTTCTTCCTTTCCCATGGGATAAAGTATCCCTTGTTTTCAATTTCTGGGTTTCACAATCATCAATTGTGTATGGTAGTCTCACTCTGCCATTGAATACAATACTTATTGTGATAACAAATAAGCTAGACCCCACATCTCTACAATGGAGTGTATCTTTGGATGGATAAACTAGTCCCTCCATAACTTTCACACCTTTGGATAGTAAATCCACATGTGCTCCATCTTCAAAAACAAAGTTCATTTTCAATTGTATCCACAAATAAAAAGAGAAAATTAGTACTAAGGACACTTAAATCTTTAACATTAGTATGGAGAATTGAAATCACAATGAGAAAATAAAAATATACATCTTATATGAACATCTTTAAAACCTCATTTAATCCAAATCTTTAAACATATAAAAATTGTATTACACCCTTAGATCCCATTGTTGTGTGTGTATAATTTTATCCATAAACCACATAGTGTAGGGGAAAGATTAAGATTTTTATAATGCACACATTTTCTTTTGTGCATTTAAATTTTGTTGAAAAATATATTTAAGGGATTTAAAATAGGTACTTTTTAGTACAAAGAAAATTAATATTGGCCCTTGCTTGTGAATGAAATCACCTTTTCGGGACAACTGATGTGTCACCTTTTTATTGGTTGATTTGTACATGTGACTTGATTTTACTTGTGTTATTGGCTACCCTTTTTTCTAAATTCTTAGTATAAAAGTTATAAATGTTGACTTCATTTTTACAACTAGTGGTACTATACTACACATTACCACTCACAGTCATTGGCTTATGCACAATCATTGGCTTCTTTCCCCTATGGATTTCAATAGTTGTATAGCCTAGCGGCCATTATGATGTAATTTTTTTTTACACCTAAAATTCAAATATTGACTAGAATGGGAGGCCAAAAGTTGGTGATCACACTTCAATGTGTGAGCGAGCACAATTCCAAGTTTGAAAACTCACACTTGGACGTGACAATGATAGCTCATCATAGAGTGAGAGAGTTCATGGCCTCGTACATCTACCAAGTGTGATTCCTCACATGATGAAGTGGATCCCTCACATGATGAAATGTGAGGAGATCCTCACATGAAGTGAAAGTGTGATCTCCTCATCACATCAAAAAGTGTGATCCTCACACATCAAAGTGATCCCTCACATGTCAAAGTGTGATCCCTCGTACTCGATGTGTGATACCTTGCACAACAAAGTACGATGAGCATTTTCAAGATGAAGTGTGAATTCACACTTGGAATAACGATCACTCACATATCGAAGGGCATATTTTCACCTTCCATTCTAGTAAAAATTTTCTATAGCCTAGCGGCCTCTTGGACTTAAATTTAGGGCCATTAATATTGTGTTAAAGTAAATCATTCATGTATTTAATTCTCTAATTGTATAGCTATGCTTATTTTATGGTATAGAGTTCAAGTTTAGTCTTTATTTGATTAACGATGGTGGTATATGCTTTGATTCAATTATGTGTATTAATTGTTTCTAAGATTTTTATATCTTACGTAATCTTTTAACAATATAAGTTTATTTTTAATAATTGTATATAATATTGAGTAGAAGTAACACATGCTACGTAGTTTTTTATTAATAATTCTCAATATTAAAGACTTAATTTCAATTAAATATATGTATGTCAAATTTAAGTTTCAAACAATGTCAAATTTTAGTTTTCATACATTAAAAATTATGTTATAAAAATGTTACCTTAATTTTAGATCGCGTTGTTGTGTGTATAATTTTATCCATAAACCACATAGTGTAGGGGAAAGATTAAGATTTTTATAATACAATAACAATTACACTTTTTGTAAGGTCAAATGTTACATAATTAATATTGTGCTTCCCTAAACATTAAATGGCCATTAAACCGTATAATGTAAAATCTACCACTTGAGAGTATGTTTTTATTTTTTCATACTGCATTTAATATTAAGTGGTACAATATTAAATTTTAATCCACAAAAACTCTGTTAACGTCTGTATTTAATGCAATAAAATGGAAAACTTGTATACTCATTTCAAGGGACAAACACCAAAAAAAAGGAGCACATACACAAATGGGGAAGAACAAAGTTACAAAAAAATTAAAAGAGGTAAAGCATTGTTATTTTATTTTGAAGAATTTCAGTTTATACACCCATTTCACAGTGATTATAAATATTGCATTTGTTAGTAGGTAATTAACCAATTTTCAATGTTTCTCCACATGTTTTGATTATGTGATTTTATAGAGTGCATGACCCCTTGTATATTTATTTTTAGAAAATGGAAAATGAAATTAAGTTTAGATAAAAGATGGAGTACGTAAATTGTTTCATTTGTGATTGTTTATAGTAACTAATAAATTTGCAGGACATGGAAATATCACCATTTTCCTTGTTTTCACATTTCAATCCCAAGTTTTCAAATCAACTCCAAGAAACTATGCAGACAATATGGTTTTTTCAACACAACTAAGAAACTTCCATGTAAAGGACTTCATGCATGCAAAAACTTAGATGGAAATAGTGTCTCAAATTTGTAAGAGAATACAAGTGGCACACAAAATTGGGTCCTTGCATTCCACATTCACAAATCAATCTAAATTCTCCATATATTGTTGATGATGTTGATGATTCAAAATTAGAAGAAACATTTTCAATAACCCATGCATATGAAAGAGATAGAAATAACGAGGAGTTGATGAAAGAATACAAAGAAGAGTTTGGTCAAAATCTGATGTGAAAACATTTATTTCAAAATATGAAGAGGTGTATGAACATTTAAACCATGGAAAACTCGGAAAGAAACATTGGGATAATATAGCAGATGCTTTGAATCAAGTTTGTGGAAAAACATTCATTGGGATGCAATGCAAATACAAGATGAACAAGTTGAAGAAAACCCTCAAGAAGGAGAAACAATTGGAAAACACAACATTGGAAACACATTCAACATGGACTTTCTATGAAGATATGGATCACATTACATAGAAAACACACAAGGTTATTGGTTTTAATGGAAAAGAGAGGGTTAATATAACCACTTCTACTTCTGAAAAAGACATGAGAGGGAAATCAAAAATCCCTTCTATCAACATTGAAAATTTGGAAGGAGAAAGATAGAAACCCCTTTGAATAAAAATGGAATTCAAGAGAAAAGGTGTGAAGAGAAAAATAAACTCTTATGGAGATTTGAAAGAGGTAATCAAAAATAACATGCATATATTTAGTCAGACATTGAAATAAATTGAGCAGGGAAGGCTTCAACTTGAGCGTGAAAGAATGGAACAAGAGAGAAAGCTAATGGAGAAAATATTGGATGTACAACTTCAAGTCACAAGTCTTTTTACCTAGGTAAATTATAGTTTTTTAACCATAGTAATATAGTATTGCATCATTCATTCCATCTTAAAAGATGGTATACATTGTGTAAGAAAAAATATCATGCATTGGAGTTAGCTAATACTTCTCTATTTTTGCATTCTTCCTTTTTATTTTAGAACAATTCCAACGATCAACATCATGGGCACCACCAAGATCATTGACACACACATCCAAAGATATTGTTTGTGTAACAAAACAATTTAAAATGATGTTGGTAAACATGTATATTTTTGTTGAGGACAATATGATAATTCAATATGTGAGACATCAATTGAACCACATATCATTGGTAGTATAGTCAAAGTATGGAATACTTATATACTCTCTATGTAATTTATAGATGATAATATTTCCAATGAGCATGGTGTTCTTTTGTTGATAATGTTGATAATTTTGATAATATTTGTGTGTGGCATATATGGTTAATATTTGTGAGTGTGCATTAAACCAAACAATGTAAAGTTCATGCGATATTTGAAATATGATAATTCAATATGTGAGACATCAATTGAACCACATATCATTGGTAGTATAGTCAAAGTATGGAATACTTATATACTCACTATGTAATTTAAAGATGATAAAATTGACAATGAGCATGTTGTTCTTTTGATGATATTGTTGTTAATATTGATAATTTTTGTGTGTGGCATATATGGTTAATATTTTGGTTCCCTAAAATTAATTGGCCATTAACCAAACAAAGTAAAGTTCACATGATATTCAAAATATGTGTGCCATTTGATAGCCATTAATTATTAAATATAAAGAAAATTAATGGTAATCACATGTGTTTTTGTAATTCATGCACCAAAGAAAGTGGTGGTTGGAAGTGTCGGTTCCATATAATTATAGATTTTCATTTATTAGTATATTTCAAGGACACTTAAATTTGTGAAGCTTCATGTGAGAACATTGGCATAAGGGAAAACTCCGTAAGTGTAATAATTCATTGGAAAATATGATCATGGTTTGATTGCCAAAATTTTGAGCATGGTTTGTTTTTTTTCGTGAAGGCATCAAAAATCGGTATGCATTCTCACCTTTTCTCCTTCCAAAATTTTGAAATTCTATGAATGTAGAATATTCCATAGTAGCCTTTTCAATGAAACCCTATTTTTCTCTACTTCCAGTAGTCAAATATGTCTATTCTTTAACACTCTTTGACAAACACTTCTCAACTGATAGGGTTTGACATCATTTTGTCATTCTTTTTCCGATCCCTAAATGATTTGCTAAATATGTGTGTACCCCACTTGTGAGTAATGTAAAACATGTTATGGGTATTTTTTTTCAAAAGGACTGAGAAATGATTCAAAATACCTGAGATGGACATCAATGATTACTGAGAAGTGAAAAAATGGGTGTTGTTGAAAAGGCTGAGGAAAATATATTTTTTTAGTTAGGGTTGTTAATCGTTTAGGGATTTTGGACCGTTAGTGGTTGGTTTCTATAGAAATTTCATTTTAAATTAAATTGTAGTAATGAAATAATGATAGTAACTTCCAGTAGATGAAATAGTAATAGTAACACAAATAATTGTTTTCTTGTTTACAATAATTGTTTGATTACATAAGGAAATTGTTGGAAATAAATTTTTTTTTTAAACATATATGTGACTGCCAAAGTGAAAATGCAAAGAGTTCCATCTGTGTAGGTTCCTCTTTGAAAAATAGTGAATCGGGAATTATAAAACCTACTATTTGAGAAGTTAGGCTAAACAATATTTTGAATAATGTTTCACTTAATTGATAGTTTTGGAAAGACATATACAACATTTAGAGATTAAAATTACAGGCTCTGGTTGTTTTAGTTAAATTAGCTAATGATATATCAACACTAAAAATTATAAGATGTCATGGCTTTTCTTTCTTAATGTGACAATAAGCATATGGAAATAGGGAGATGTGATATCATGAAAAATTATGAGGTTTAATAACAAGGGAGATTATACATAGGGTTCGGAGTCTGTATTTTCATACTAACACTACAAAGAGTGTGTTCATTATATTTATTAGAATTATACCATGGCCTTTGAGACTTCATTTACTAACTAATTATAGATCACCATCTCTTTTGAGATTTCATTTATAATTAAAATGTGGAATTTTTATCTTCCTTTCAATAACTTATAGTAAATAGTATGAGAACTAGTTAAGGCTTGATCCCTCACGAGGGTATCTAGTGCAGCACTTGGCTCAAAATTCATGGAACAAACTAATGAGAGCTAAGAAATGTGTGACCCTAAAGAAAACATGTAATGTAACTCTTTTCTCAGTTCATAATAGATGTCCAGTGAATGATGTCCTTAAAACACTAAGTTCAAAAATAATTTGTTGATGCTTGATCATAATGACTAAAGCTTGTAAATATTTTTTATCCACCTTAGAGACTACTAGGAACAAAATTTATATGTGTTGACTACTCATTTGATGATATTTAATGACCTAGAGATTATATTATAATTAATTAAAGAGACATCCCATTGAATGGTGTTTTTCTAACACTAAGTTCAAAATATTTTATCCAGGTGGATGTTATTGACCACTAAGATTTATATATTTTCTTGTTAATGCATTAGTAGTTTTCTTGTTAATGATGCCTAGTGACCACTAAGCTATAGGTATATCCTTGTGGCTGATCGTAGTAATAGAAGGATAAGAAGCACATATTTATTTGTTAATGATTCTTATACACCGTTAAGCTCCAAAAATATGTTGTGGCTGACCCTAACAACCACTAGGATAAGAAATACTTATGTATGTACCCCTCAGTAGTGATTGATTTGCATTCTTTTTGTCATTGCAATAATTGTTGTGCTTTGAAATAATCCTAGATACGAGAGAAGGTTTTAATAGTTCATTGTGGTTGAAACTTAGTGAACACTAAGATCAACACTACATATCTTGACCCCCACCAATTCAAAGAATGTAGAAATTTTTCTCATTCTAATAATAGTTGTCCTATGAATAAAATCCTAGATATGGACCAATCTCTAAATATTTCATTGTTGATCAACTTAGTGACCATTAGGATCTTGAACTACGTAAGACTTGAAGCCTCAAGAGTGCTTGTATTGAAAATTTTCTCATTACATTAATATTTTTACTAGAGTGATGCCTAGCGAATGCCATGGTTAAAAAAATGTATATCTTGACCCCTCAGTGGTGCTTGTATAGTAGTGCTCCGTCATTCCATTAATAGTAAGTATGTGAATGATGCCTAACAACAAGACATATTATTCATGATCCTATAATGAACTAATCAGACATAAGTAAATGTTGATCCCTTACGAATACATGTATTACAAAAATTTTTTTCTTAAGTCAATGATAGATGTCCATTGAATGGTGTTTAACTAACACTAAGTTCAAAATATTTTTTTCGAGGTGGATGTTATTGACCATTAAGATTTATATATTTTCTTGTTAATGCATTAGTAGTTTTCTATTAATGATGCCTAGTGACCACTAAGCTATAGGTATATCATTTGGTTGATCATAGTAACAAATACGATAAGAAGTACATATTTATTTGTTAATGATTCTTATAAACCATTAAGCTCTAAAAAATATGTTGTGGCTGACCCTAGCGATCGCTAGGATCATAAATACTTGTGTTTGTACCCCTCAAGTAGTGCAAGGATTGGCATTTATTGCTCATCACAATAATAGTTGGGATTTGAAATAAGCCTAGATATAATGAATCTCTAAATAATTCATTGTGGCTGAACATAGTGACCACTAAGATCAACACTACGTATATCTTGACACCCCACCAGTTCAAAGATTGGAGAAAATTTTCTCATTCTAATAATAGTTGTTCGGTGGATAATACATAGATATACACCAATCTCTAAATATTTCTTGTGGCTTGAATGTATCCATCACTAGGATCTGAACTACGTAAGTCCTAAAGCCTCAAGATTTCTTGTATTGATTAGATTAGACTTAGATCTACACAATGTGGATGGTTGTTAGACAATGATAATCCTTCCAAAATATGTTGCGTGTGAATTTTCAAGAATAATTTTTCATAGTTTCTAAACTTAGCGATCCACAATTGAATAGATAGTGATTACAATGGAAAATGGTAATGATAGGAGCCCAACAAACACTAAGCTAGACTAGTAATGGAGCTTAGTGGTCATAAGCATTTTCTTTGATACGAAGAAAAGTCTTGATCCCTCTCGATGGAAAGTAGTGCAAAATTGGCTCCACTAGGTAACGTGTGGCTAATTTGATACAATTATATTCATTGATGATCAAAATCATTCTAAAGTTGTACAACCAGTGATTTCTACGACAAGAGGTAATGAAAGTATCGTAGCGAGCAAGCTAAGCTAGACCATGATTTTTATTCAATATTTATTTTGAAATTAAGAAATTGTAGCATTCACTAGGATTTTTCTTCAATTCAAAAGTGTAGAGATAGTGGTTAAAACCACAAGAGGTAATGTTGGAACCTAGAGGCCGATAGGCTAGAAAATGATTTTCTAATTTATCTCTCTTTTTAAATTAAGAACCGAAAAAATCCTAGTGGTCTTTATGTCATTCCTTTCAATTAGTAATGGAGCTTCATGGTGGTGAAGCATTTTTTTTTTATGATAACATGATGTGAATTATGACATACTCCAATGCTCGATTTCAAATAAAACTCATTAGGTCTTTGGGGGCCTATGTTATTCTTTGCAAAATGTGTTATGGGACAACTAAACATTTTTTTTTAACAAATTTTTCTTAGCAATGCTTGACCCATTATTGTGTTTTTTTTCTCACACACTCTACTCAAAATTTAAAAAATTAAATCTTAATGGCCTTTACACTAGTCCATTCAATTGGGGTTAATTACCAACAAGTAATGTTAAAAATTGTCCATTCATATGTCAAATTAAATCCTCTCTCTCACTAACATCTATGTTTTCAAAAATTCCTTTCATGTTATCTACACAATGTGGATGGTTTTTAGAAAGGGATAATCCTTCCAAAATATGTTACGTGTTAATTGTCATGAACAATTTTACATAGTTTCTAACTTAGCATCACTAGGATCTTGAACTACGTAAGTCTTGAAGCCTCAAGAGTGCTTGTATTGAAAACTTAGATCATTGCATTAATATTTTTACTGGAGTGATGACCTAATGAAAATGCCATGGTTAAAAATACATATAGCTTGACCCCTCAGCGGTGCATGTATGTAATGTGCTTTTTTCTCATTCCATTAATAGTAAGTCTGTGAATAATCCCTAGTAATGACCACTAAAAGCTAAATATTTAGTAATTATTGACCCTAATGCACCGACTAGGATCAACACTTCTATCTTTTATGTGGAAATTATTTTCTAAGCTTACCTAATATTCATAGTAAGGGACATATGAATGTTTTCAAAATCAATTATGTCATTTGTCTCAGTAATTGTTTTTGTTGATGATGTATGCAACATTTGTGGCCCTTTAATTTTTCAACATGGCGAGAGAGTGGGAAATGTCGATGGTAGATACTTATTTATATTCCAAGGATGACAGAGTAATAAGAGATACCATGTTTGATCCATCTACCTTACATGATGAATTTCAGCATTACTCAGCTCTATATTTCCATAGTTCAAAATGAAAGTGTTGATGTTGATGTCATAGACATAATGGGTATACCATAAGAGAAAGCGCTACGGTTTCAGACATAAGGGTGATTAAAAGAGCTGGTCTCCATTTAATTGATTGCTAAAACCAGAGGTGCTTCCATTTCTAAAGTGATTTCTTCCTATCTACTTCATGCCAAGTCCAAGGATTTGTCATTATTTTCTAAATCAGGGAAAAAGAGAATAGGTTTGTTTGTTGGGAATGCATACAAAATTTATTATAAACTTCCAGAGCCAGAGATCTTTTGTACAACTCAAACACAATCGAGTCTTGGATGGCCAAAAGGAGAGTAAGAGATGTTTTGCAGAGTTGGGAATTTGACCCATTAGATAATATGGATGATTCTAATCTTCTCCAATATCCTTATTAAAAGGTTTAGACCAGGAGTCTCATATTGGCATGACACTCATGAATAGGCTATATGGAAATTTGTCAATCTCTAAGGTGGATGTTTCTTGGATCCCATTACTTTATTTTATTATTGATGATGACAAAATTCCCTCCTTAGGTCAGGTGCTCTATGTCTCAATTTAGTGACACAAAGAAATAATTTTGTCGACAAAGGGAAATCATTTTACATGGCTTCCTATCTTCTCGATGTTGTCTTTGGTGTTCTCAAATGTCTGGATTTCTATCAAATTTGGTATCCTTCGAGCCCTTTGAAGGTAAATGAGAAATATTTAGACTTGTATGCCCATCATTTTAGATCACATATTCAAGATATATGCACTTATTTGTATCCTATCTCTCTACCAACAATTACATGAAACAATGACACCGAGAATATTTGATGCCATCCTCACTTCCATAAGGAAAATGGGATCCATATTCTTCTATCCAGAATATACATTTATGATCATTGAGGGGATCCTTACACCTCCTTTTCAGTTTCCATATTATGTGCTAGAAAAATTGGTAGAACAAGAGGTTACATATCATATTTGCAATGGTATTGCTTTAAAGTGTAAGGAGAAGAAGCTTAAAACACATCCCTCCTTCCCAGTCTATGTGGGATGTAAAATGTTTAAAGGTGGCCCGATTTGAAGGCTACCTCGGCCCATAGAAATTCATTTCATCTCCTCCAAACACCCTTTAAGGAAATATGAAAAAAGGAATAGGGTTTCCCAACACCTTAATTCCCTTAAAGGATAGTTAAATATATTGTATGCTCACATGCATGATGATAATGATTGGGTATGGATTACCCAAACACAAGATAGCCTTGTTCAACAGAATATGAAGGAGATAGGGGTGGTTCCACCTCCGAGAGAAATTATTAAAAAGGAGGCTATGAAGAGAAAAAATATTTGTATTTAGAACATTCACAACAACCTTGTGCTCCCTTATCTCCACCAAATGAATCTCGATATGAGTTTTGAGAAGTCTTTCCCAACCAAATAAAGCTCCAAATTTGGTCGCATATGCCTTAACTTCATCAAGTGAAGAAGAATAAACTACATAAACTAAAATTCCAGCCAGAAAATCCCTAGTGTAACCCTCTCAATCTTCTCCTCCACTTCACAACAAGTGAGAAATGATTGGGTAGAGAATTCATAATTTCCTACAAAGAACATCTAGATTGGGAGGCACAAGAGGATCCCTTAGTTAACATTGAATTCAATCCAAGGATGACCTTGAAAAGGGTAACCAAAAAGAAGATGTCAACACAACAAGCCATTGTTTGGCATGAAACTTCAAGAAGACCTCTTCACTCTTACAAAGAAAAGGAAAGCCAAAGGATCCCAAGTGGTGCAATATGAGGAAGATCTAGAATCCTTGATAAGGGCTACAATAGAAGCAACCATAGAAGTAGTGAGGGGAGTACGTGCTAGAAATAAAGAGCTTGAAACTCAATTAAAGGCCACAGTTCCTCCTCGACATAGTTTCTGATGTAGAAGAGGCATTGCATGGCTTGTACAATAATATAAAGAATTGCATCCATGCAAAGGAGCAGGTAGAACAATTCTTGGAAAAAAATGAAAAAATCATTACATGAATGACATCATTTGTAGAAAACATTAACACATATGGGGCAGGTCATTGAAAAAGGAATTTTTAAAGACCCTACAATTATGACCATGGATGATATTGGTATATGCCAGACATATGCTAATTATACAAAGAAAAATACTAAGGGAATGGAATGAACAAGTAAGAAAAATTTCTTTGCAGTTTGATGACATTATTTCTAGAGGAAATCATGTTTTCATAGAAGCTTCGGTCATGGAAATATTTAAAGGAAACCATGCATTGGTTTCTATGAAGAGTTTCACAACATCCCTTTAAGAAATTCATGGTTAATTTTCAAAGGAGAATAGCTGAGGTGAATGAAGGAGAAACTTTGCATGTCATTGAGATTGTTTCCAAAACAAGGGAAAAAATAAAAAAATAGAGACTCTAAAGGAAATTGCCAAAAAAACATGTGGTAGTCAAAAGGATTTTCTTGACAAGTCTGTTGTGCTATATAGAAGCACGATTGATTATGGATATGGAAAAGATAAAAAGAGATTCTCATATTTGTAAAAAATATTTTGAGGAGGCATGATAGAGAGATGATAAAACAAGTCCCGAATGAGAGAAAAAAACCCAGAAAAGAAAGCCATGTCCATGTGTCTCGGATCAACAACACCCATAGTTAAGGAAGAACCACAATGAATCATAAATTGTAGTATCTGAGATAGGTGGGAAAAGCACTGTGATATGTATGACATGTTAATAGATGAATATTTATAATTGATACAATGATCATGTATATATTCCAAATGTATACTTATCTAAACATGCATTTGTTATTTTGATACGCTAAGCTCCAAATTTGTCATTTGTGGCATAAACTACAAATAATATGTTGCGGCAATACCTATCCCTAGCATGGTAGACTCAAAATATATTTCTCTATTTTTTTAAATCCCGATGGCTGATATGTTCCAACTATTATGATGTGGTAGTGTCTTAATAGCCTAAGAGTTCATAATATCCTAGAAACAACATATCTTCAAATAATATGTTGCAAAATAAGCTTGCGGATGCCAAGCTTAAAATTTCACTTTCTTTGTCTTGTTAAATGTTTGAGACATCTAAGAATGAAATATTCTATTGTGGAAGCACCTAGATGTTGTGTAGCTCAAAATTCCAACCTCTAGAGAATCTTAATGTAATGTGTTTAATCCTTTCGACCGCTATGCTCCAAATTATGCATTAAATCCTAACAAATGTTAAGTGTAACTTATTACATTGAGGTAGTACGTAGAGGCCACTAATTTCATACTACCTTAATTAAATGTGTGAAATCCTAGCAACCGCTAAGATCCAAATAATATTTTGTGACAATACCTAGCGGACTCTAATTTTGAAATATCTTACTATATTTTGTTAAATCCTAGTGGTTGTTATGTTCCAAATATTATGATGTGGCAATGTCTTAGTGGTGTATCACTTCATGATATCCATTATTGAGAACCAAATGCTAAGCTCAAAAAATGTTTTCAGGCATAACCTACCAGATCCATTAACCTCACAATATCCTACTTGTTTTTAGTTGAATCCTAGCGACAACATATCTTCAAATAATATGTTGCAACATAAGATAGTGGACGTAAGCTTAAAAATGTGTAGCTCAAAATTTGTTAATTTGATTTGTTAAAGCATACTGTTGAAAACTTGCAAACATTATGAGTATGCATATTCTAGTGGATGCTAGCCTCCTGGAATCTTAATTTAATGTGTTAAATTCTTGTGACCACCTCTATGCCCCAAATATTATGTGTTAAATCCTAACGAACACTAAGCTTAAATTATTACATCATTGTAAAGGCTAGCGACCACTCAACTCAAATCAATTTCATCTAAAATGTTAAATCCTATAGAAATATTTTTTTAAATATTATGTTGTTGTAGTACGTAGAGGCCACTAATTTCATACTACCTTAATTTAATTTGTGAAATCCTAGCGACCACTAAGGTACAAATAAAATGTTGTGAAAATACCTAGCGGACACTAGACTCACAATATATTTCTTTATTTTGTTAAATCCTAGTGACCACTATGTTCCAAATAATATGTTGTGGCAGTGTCTTAGTGGCGTATAAATTCATGATATCCATTGTTGAGTACCGATCTCTAAGCTCAGAAAATGTTTTTGAGGCATAACCTAGCAACTTCTTAAGCTTGCAATATATGACATGTTTTTAGTTGAATCCTAGTGACAACATATCTTCAAATAATATGTTGCAACATAAGATAATGGACGCCAAGCTAAAAATTTCATACTTCATCTTGTTAAATGCTCGAGACATCCAAAGCTCAAAATATTCTATTGTGGAAGCAACTAGATGCCATGTAGCTCAAAATTTGTTAATTTGATTTGTTAAAGCATACCACCGAAAACTTGCAAACATTATGAGTACACATATTCTAGCAGATGCTAGCCTCTGGAATCTTAATTTAATGTGTTAAATTCTTATGTGACCTCTATGCCCCAAATATTATGTGTTAAATCCTAATGAATGCTAAGCTTAAATTATTACATCATTATAAAGGCTAGCGACCACTAAATCAAATCAATTTCATCTAAAATTTAAATCCTGTAAAAATATTTTTTTAAATATTATGTTGTTGCAGTACATAGAGGCCACTAATTTCATACTACCTTAATTTAATTTGTGAAATCCTAGCGACCACTAAGGTAAAAATAAATGTTGGGGAAATACCTAGCGGACGCTAGACTCACAATATCTTTCTTTATTTTGTTAAATCCTAGTGACCACTATGTTCCAAATAATATGTTACGGCGTGTCTTAGTAGTGTATAACTTCATGATATCCATTTTTGAGTACCGATCTCTAAGCTCAAAAAATGTTTTCGAGGCATAACCTAGTGGTCACTTAAGCTTGCAATATTTGACATGTTTTTAGTTGAATCCTAGCGACAACATATCTTCAAATAATATGTTGCAACATAAGATAGTAGATGCCAAGCTAAAATTTTCATACTTCATCTTGTTAAATGCTTGAGACATCCAAAGCTCAAAATATTCTATTGTGGAAGCAACTAGATGCCATATAGCTCAAAAAATTTATTAATTTGATTTGTTAAAGCATACCACCGATAACTTGCAAACATTATGAGTACACATATTCTAGTGGATGCTAGCCTCCTGGAATCTTAATTTAATGTGTTAAATTCTTGTGACCGCTATGCCCCAAATATTATGTGTTAAATCCTAACAAACACTAAGCTTAAATTATTACATCATTGTAAAGTCTAGTGGCCTAAAGCTCAAATCAATTTCATTTAAAATGTTAAATCCTGTCAAAATATTTATTTTAAATATTATGTTGTGGAAGTACGTAGTGGCCACTAATTTCATACTACCTTAATATAATTTTGAAATCCTAGCGACCGCTAAGCTCCAAATAATATGTTGTGGCAATACCTAGTGGACGCTAGACTCAAAATATATTTCTTTATTTTGTTAAATCCTAGCGAACTATGTTCCAAATATTATGATGTGGTAGTGTCTTAATGGCATATAACATCATGATATCCATGTTATTGAGTATCGATCGCTAAGCTCAAAAAATATTTTTGAGGCATAACCTAGTGGTTGCTAAGCTCGCAATATATTACTTGTTTTTCATTGAATCCTGACGACATATCTTCAAATAAAATGTTGCAACATAAGATAGTGGACACTAAGCTAAAAATTTCATTCTTCATCTTGTTAAATGCTCGAGACATCTAAGCTCGAAATATTCTATTGTGGAAGCACCTAGATGTCATGTTGCTCAAAATTTGTTAATTTGATTTGTTAAAGCATACCACTGAAAACTTGCAAACATTATGAGTATGCATATTATAGCAGATGCTAGCCTCCTAAAATCTTAATTTAATGTGTTAAATTCTTGCGACTATTATGCCCCAAATATTATGTGTTAAATCCTAATGAGCGCTAAGCTTAAATTATTACATCGTTGTAAAGTCTAGCATGGCCACTAAGCTCAAATCAATTTCATTTAAAATGTTTAATCTTGTTGAAATATTTGTTTTAAATATTATGTTGTGGCACTATGTATGTAGCGGCCACTAATTTCATACTACCTTAATTTAATTTGTGAAATCCTAGCAACCGCTAAGCTCCAAATAATATCGCAAAGCAATACCTGAGCGGACACTAGACTCTTTATATCTTTCTTTATTTTGTTGAATCCTAGTAAAAACTATGTTCCAAATATTATGATGTGGCAGTGTCTTAACGACATATAACATCATGATATTTTTTATTGAGTACCAATCGCTAAGCTCATAAAATGTTTTTGAGGCATAACCTAGTGGCCGGTAATTTCATACTACCTTAATTTAATTTTTGATATCCTAATGACCTCTAAGGTACAAATAATATGTTGCGGAAATACCTAGCGGATGCTAGACTTACAATATCTTTCTTTATTTTGTGAAACCCTAATGACCGCTAAGCTCCAAATAATATGTTGCGGTAATACCTAGCAGATGCTAGACTCACAATATCTTTCTTTATTTTTTAAATCCTAGCGACCGCTATGTTCCAAATATTACAATGTGGTAGTGTCTTAGTGGCGTATGACTTCATGATATGCGTTATTGAGTACCGATCGCTAAGCTACAAATATGGTATTGTGTTATACCTAGCGGTCACTAAGATTGCAATAGCTTTCTTATTTTTGTTAAATCCTAGCGAAAACTAATATCTAAATAATATTAGTTTGTGGCCTTCTAGACAGACTAATAATATTGTGGCCTTCCACAACAACCCTAATGAATTAATATATATGCCAACACTCTATCTTCTACCAATAATACATGGCCTACTGATAATATTGTTTTAAAATAATTATATCATCGTGACTAACATACATAGATACATAGTGATTGAAATATTTAATATATAAATTTAAATACATAGTGATTATAATATTTTATATATAAAATTTAGGTGTATATATAATATGTTTAACCTTCCATTGCACACAAAAATTATCTCACAATTGAAAACCTAATATGATTTTACATTTTTAGACCATTTTGTTAACCTCGAATATCTTCTCACAAAGTCAACACGGCAACCATATAAACAATGTACAATGAAATATTTACCTCGGTTGTTTCTATCATCATATTAAAAGGAAAAAAAAGGTAGACGTAATTGACACCACAACGAAGTTGCACTCTGATGGTAACATCAAGCTCCAATGCAATAAGCAAGATTCAAACAATGGAAAGAATATGCAAATAAGAAAATAGGTCTGCTCATGCTCATAGATCAAAAAAGGAAGTACAAATAGGGGTGTTGTGTAACCCCCATGCCTAAACAAGGAAAGAATATCAATGACACCACTGACGCATATGACGTGACTAACACATATGACGCCAATAAAGGAGGAGATACAATTCCAAATAAGGAATGTAACTCCTATGACGCACTGACACAAATGAAAATGAAAAATTCTATGACAGAATCTAACACTTGTCATTTGACTTCCTAAGACCTATGACTCTCGCAAGGTGAGATGACTCACCAGGTGATGTGGATGATGACTAGGCATGTCACACACACCACCCCCCCTTCATCGAACCCGAGGAAGAGGTCATGGTAAGCCGAGACGAAAAGAAGACTCCCCTAGACAACTAAGAAAGATGTGTTAATGGGGCCCAATAACTAAAGGCCTATAAGGTGCCCATATAAAAACAACAACTTTCTGAAAGAAGAAGAGGAGAAGAAGGAGGAATATATAGCCCGAAGAAGATGGGTGGATGCAACAGACCTCACCCTAAGAAGAGACCACAAGTGAAGAAATTTCACCTCAGTAAAGGGCTTGGTGAATATGTCTACAACTTGATTAGTTGTCTGAACATACTATATGTCGATGATGTTTTCATGTATCAGCTCCCATATGAAGTGCATGTGAATCTCAATGTGCTTCATCCACTGATGCTAAACTAGATTTCTACAAATCGAGATAGTGCTCATGTTGTCATAGTAGATAATGGTAGGCCGCCAAAAGTGGATGCCAAACTCTGTCAAGATACCCTGTAACCAAACAACTTATGTGGTAGCATTAATTTCTCCTCTGTACTCTACTTCTATCGATGATATGGCAATGGCATTCTATTTCTTGTTGGACCAACTGACAGGACTGAACTAAGAGTGAAACTATAGCCTGAGGTAGACTTCCATGATCTAGATCACCGGCCCAATTTGAGTCTATAAATCCAACCAAGTCAATCTCAATCCCTCCTAAGTAATGAATACCATCTATGTGAGTGCCACGAACATAGTTAAGGATCTGATTTTCTACTTTTAAATGCAGTTCATGAGGCTCCTGCATAAATCTAGACATGATCCTGACATCATACAAAATATTTGGATGAGTGTGAGTAAGGTAGATCAAGCTCCCCACCAACTACCGATAAAGGGTACCGTCAACCAAGGGGAAGAGCAATCGAAACCAACTTGACCCCTAAAGAAAAGGAGTAGGTGAGGACTTATAATCGGACATGTGAAATTGAGCAAGAAAATCAAGAGAGTACTTAGGATGAGAGATCATAATTCCCGTTCGATTGTGAAATCTAGATCCCAAGAAAGTAGTGAAGAAATCCTAAGTTAGACATGGAGAACTTGTTGCCAATGAGATCTTCATAATCAATGATAGAGGAAGAGCTACCTATGATCAAAAAGTCATCAACATAGAGAAAAGAATAAGCATGGAGTCATCCTACCACAAAGTATACACATTTGGGTCAGAGTGACACCGGGTGAACCCTGATGCAAGTAGAAAGGAGTCCATCTTAGCATACCAAGCCCGAGGGCCTTGTTTAAGGTCGTAGAGAGACTTCTTTAACTTGCAAAAAGGGATGGATCATTGACATAACCCGAGAGGTTTTTCTATATAGATATCTTCCTCTAGGTCCCCATGAAGGAAGACACCCTTAACGTCCATCTGGTGGACTTCCCATCTGTTAGCGGAAAAATGAAAAGGGTTAATCGAATGGAAGTCATCTTCACAACCGGAGAAAAGGTTTCCGAGTAATCAACCCCAACTACCTGGGAGAAACCCTTAGCTACAAGTCACGCTTTATACTTCTCGACTTCTCCATTGGCTCCATACTTTGTTCGATATATCCACCTACACCGAATGAATTTTCTTCCTTTCGGAAGAGGGGTAAGATCCCATGTGTCATTCTTTATGAGTGAGGAATAATCCTCATCCATAGCATAATCCCACTTCGGAATCCTAGAAGCTTCCTGGAAAGACAGTGGATCAGAAGCAGAGGAAAGAAGGAGTGGGGTCTAACGAAACTCAAGCACATACGTCTCTCATCTGAAGGATCTCCAACTAAATCTCCAGCACTCTATAAAGTTTTCCTATCCCAAAGAGGTCCCGAAGGTTCAAGTTTAGAGTCAGAAGATTCTTCACTCGAGTGATAAGGGACATTCCTCATCATCACTACTATCAGAATCAAAGACTCAGAAGTTTGAGGATCGGGAGGAGCAGGGAGAGGAGGAACTCACTCAACAACATCATCATCTGATGAGTCAGAATCTGAATCAATGGAAAAAGAACCTCAGTGGAAGTAAAAGTCAAGGATGACTCATCAAACTTCACACTCCTCTCAATATAGAGCTCATGGGTAGTAGGGTTCAACAATCGATATCCCTTCACGCCATCAAGATACCCAAAAAGATATACATGGTTTGGATTGTGGATCTAATGCCTTGCATTTCTTCTTGGGAATCGAGTCATAGCCTTGGATCCAAAGACTCAAAAGTGCTCAACATCAAGCTTGTGTCCAAACCAAGCTTCAAAGGGTGTCATCCCTCTTACTACCTTGTGTGGAACATGATTCTGAATGTAACAAGCACAATTCACTACTTCATCCCAATACTGTGGAGGAAGGGACTTTGAGTGAACCATACAAGTAGCCATCTCCTTTAGAGTTCGGTTCTTTCTTTCTGCAACTCCATTTTGGGAAGGGTTGTAAGCAATTGTACGCTGCAAAGCAATCCCCTCAGAAGTGCAGAAATCCTCAAACCTATTACTCACATACTCACCTCCATTGTCGGTTCAAAGAACCTTGATAGACCATTCCACTTGTTTCTCAGCAAGAGCCTTAAAGTTTTGAAAATGCTCAAAGACTTCATACTTAAGCTTAAGAAAATATACCCAAGTATAACATGAAAAGTTATCAATGAAGGTTAGTATATATAGAGATCTAGTGAAAGAAGGAGATGGAAAGGGGCCATAAACATCACTATGAACAAGATCCAAGGGACAAGTAGATCTCCCAGATTTTCCCTTATCAAAGTTTTTTTCAAGGTGCTTTTCGAGGGTGCAGCCTTCACAAAGACCTTTAGAAAACTTAACTTAGGGTAACCCATTGACCATTTCATTTTGGCTTAATTTTTTAAGGTAACGATAATTTAGATACCCAAAACGCTCATGCCATAGCTTGTAACCTCATTCTCATGAGTGAGTAAGGCATTGGGCATCAAATTAGAAGAGAAGTGGGAAAAAGTATACAACCGTGAATGGTGATCCGCCTTTCCCTCAACCATAGTGTAGTCAGAGTTAAGCTCACGAATGATCACCAAGTTAGGACCAAATTCCACTCACATTCCTTCACCAAGGTGGGTGATTTGGTTAACCCATAGGAGATTGGTAGAGAGATTGGGAACACTCAACACTTGGTTGAATGTTCCACCTTCTATCTCTACCGATCCACTACCGAAAACTGATACATGAGTGTCATCACCCAACGTGATTTGAGACATGCCACATGGTTCAATGCTAGAGAATTCAACCTCTGAAGAAGCCATGTGGTGTGAGGCACCGAAATTAATAATCCAAGTTGATGATGGAACTGATCTAGCTACGAGGGCCTTACCTTTCTTCATTTCATTTTTAGACTCCTTTTCTTTAGAAGACTCACACTTCTGAGCATTTTGTTTAACGGATTCAGGAACACTTATTTTATTCTTCTCAAGAAAATGTGTTAAGTGATCAATTTGTTTCCGAGAACAATGATGCTCATCATGTCTAGAATTGTTACAATAGGAGCATTTAAACTTTTCCTTCTTTGCTTTAGGCTCAGAAGTCAAAGTGTCAGTGTTGGGCTTAGTTGGGGGTTGGTTGGTCTTGGTTTCTTTCTTAGGTTGGTCCTTTGTTTCTTTCTTCTTTTCATTTTTCTTACCCTTATTCGCCACAAGGGCATGTGACTTGGATTTTAGAGTCCCCATTTAAATGAGTTTGTCTTGTTCTCGAATGAGTTGGGATGAAAAACTATCAAAGAAGGGAATTTTCCAAGCACTACCCAAGCGGATTTCATGGCGTGGAAAGTTGAAATGAAGACAAAGTATTCAGGACCTAACTTAGAAATAATCGAAAAGATCAATTGAGAGTCTTTCTTTTCCATTTTACATTCCTTTAGAAAGAGTCTAGTGTGGACAAAATTTGAGAAGAAGCCTACAGGTTTTCAAAGTCACTAGGATTTAACCCTAGTAGTTTGTTCTCCAACTCATGCACTCTCATGTCATCTTGCTTCCCAAACATATCATTGAGTGTTTTCCACACTGCATCAGAAGTCGAGGAAGTTTCTGATGTGGAAGAGCAAGTCGGGAGAGACAGACATACAGAGAAGACCTAAGGCTTCATCACAACATGGTTGAACCACTTAGATTTTTCGGTTCATCATTAGGTTTGGTCTCTAACCCCATGGTGACATGGTATAACCCTTTACTTCACAAAACCAATATAATTTTATATTTCCATTCAAATAAATTAAAAGGTGTGAGCATGGGTACTTTAGAGATATCCATAATGAAGAGATAGAACCAAAAACGAAGAAGGAAGGAGAGAGAAAGGAAACAACTACCCTAGAACAATATCACACCCCCGAGTTAGGAACTTTATAGTTTAGTGCATTTATTACAACCAGATGTGACTGTGTGCTGAGAACCATTCTGTTACTCACTTTGTAATCAACATAATAACACACAAGATTGGAGACAACAATCAAGGTTCATTGGGTGCAATAGTTTGACACCGTAAGCAAGCACAAGAATGAGTGAAAACAAGAAGGGGAAGAGAAATCCTTGTGAGAAATAGCATCTCACATCACACAAAAGAATCCCTTTGTTGTAATACTATGGTGGATGCACTCACAAGTCCACAAGCAATAAAAGGGATAGAACAAAGCTCAAGATGATTCAAAATGAGTTGAATTAAGCAATACAAAGACACCCCCAAAATGTGGTACTTTATAAAATAGTGCATTTATAAAACTGATAATCCCATCAACTAGAGTGTGAAAAAACATGCAACTTTGACTAAAGAAGTTCTCAAAACCGAGCAACGAGTCAAAAGTTATAGCAAAAACAATTCTCACAATTGATGGAAAAATGCTAATAAGCCTACAAACAGATTTAAAAAGTGCCCTAAATGCATGCAAAGGGTGTCGTATGTATGCTCGTTGGAAATGACATCAAATTTTAGATAGGGTTTGTTTTTATTATGAGGGGGGATTAGCCTCCTGCCAACCCCGACCTCACCCTCCGTCTTCAACACTCGAAGGAATGATATTAATACAACCAAAATAATATCTAAAAAGAAATTACAAGGCCAATTAAATGTTTTAACCTCAAAAATTCTAAGAAAGAAGATTGATTACCAATAATCAATTCTAGAAGATAAGGAGCCCACGTTTGACCAGCTACTCCAATTGTATGGTAAACGATAGTGTTGACCGAGCTATTAGCCAGATGACTCACCGAGTTGATAGATAGGTGTGGGTTGGTGTCAGCGACAGGTGGTCCACGTGGAGGATATCTTTCGAATGCCAAGAGTAACCATTGAATGGTTAACTAAGCCCACTTGTATCCATGTGGCAATACAATTGTCAATGTAGGAAGGATTCCCGCAGATGAAACTGCTGAACTATGAGAGATCCCAGCAATAAAATTTTCATGTAGGCTCATTTCTAATGGTGAGGCTCAGGAATCTTGCAGCGGAAAGACACGAGGTGGGGTAGTGGAGATTCACAGTAGCTACCACGAAGCCACCATGGATAGGAGAAAGCAGACTTCCCCAAACACGTAGCAGGCAGATCAGGGCATGAGTAGACTTCAAACTACTTGTAAACTTGAGCCCTTAGTTGAGGTGAAAACATGATGCAAAATCCTAAAATCAATGCAAACCGATGCAACAATGAAACTTGACCAAATGCAATGAGTGATAGAGTCCCAAAAAGATGAGTCGTGAATCAATGCACAATGAACAATGGCAGGGATGGATGCTCAGCGGTGGAGCCAAACACTCCAAACTAGCCTGAGCATAGATGAGTCATAGACCAATGTGAGTCGAACAAGAAATCCCGAGGAAGTAGTTAGATGAGCAGATGTTTCTAGCCCACGTTAGATAGGAAAACAACCTTGTGGAAGCAAAACCGAGTTACGAAGATGGAATGCATGCAGAGTGAAAACAAAGCATGCAAGCTCAAAAGGTGAAGCCCGTTCAATGACCAATGCAAAGAAAAACAAAAAAATCGAGCCTCCGAATCAAAAACCATGCCCGAGTAGTGAGTTCACAAATGCAAATGAGTCAACAGTCAGAAAATGTCCATGCAACGATGACCTCGAGAAAACAATGAACCACGAGTCCATGCTAGAGTAAAAACGAGCTCACAACAAGAATAGAAGCAATCCCAATGAACTCAACAACAATGATAAAGCAAAACAACCGAGATACCTCAAACTTGCAAATCGTTGAAACCTAAATATGAGGTGAGCAATATAATTCCAAAATAATAATCGAAAAAACTTGCACAAGGAAATAAGAAGAAACCAGAAGTAATAAACAACTTGATAAACAAAGAGTGCATGTTTTACCAAACTAGCTCTGATACCATGAAAGAGGGATTCACAAGAACCGATGTAAAAAATAATGCACCAAAACTAAGTTGCACTCCGATGGTAACGTTAGTCTCCAACGCAATAAACAAGATTCGAACAATGGAAAGAATATGCAAATAAGAAAACATGTTTGCTCATGCTCATAGATCGAAAAAAGTATGTACAAATAAGGGTGCTATGTAACCCCCATGGCTAAACAAGGAAAGAATATCAATGACGCCACTGACGCATATGATGTGACTGATGCGCATATGATGCCACTAAAGGAGGAGTTACAATTCCAAATAAGGAATGTAACTCCTATGATGCACTGACACAAATGACAATGACAGATTTTATGACAAAATCTGACACTTGTCATTTGACTTCCTAAGACCTATGACTCTCGCAAGGCGAGATGACTTAACAGGTGATGTGGATTATGACTAGACATGTCACACACACCAACAATAATGAATACCAAAACAATATTTTTAGTCTCGTTAAACATTACATTTTAGAAACTAGTGATTAGGTGACTGACCATCATTATCGGGAAAAACAATCTAGAGGGGCACATAGATGGGTGAAAACTTAAAAACATTTAAATGAAATAAAAACCAGAGATGAAAAGGGATTAAATTTTCTTTGAATGGGGCCCAATAGATTCCTTGTTTTCTTTAAGAATAAGGAAGTGTGACCAAACGATCAGAAGGAACCGGAAAGGAGAGCTAGGTTGTGGATTGTGATTTTGTAGGGCAAAACAAGGCTGGACTGACGTGAAAAAGATGGGAACTAGTAAGGACAAGGAGGTTTTACAAAATGATCCGAAGGAATCGGTAAGAAGATTTGGGCCATGAAGCGCGTTTTTGTAGGGAAAAGTAAGGTTGGAGCGAGGTTAAAAATAAAGTATCTGGTCGAAGAAAGAACGACTAAATAAGCCCACAATAAAAAAGGTGCACATTTAGTATAGTATACATTTTTGATAAATACCTTATTTAGATATGAGATTATTTCGTGTTTGGTGATGTCATTCAAACCATTGACTATTGCATCGAACTAACTATATGCACTATTTTTCGTAACCCATTTTATTTCCTCAGTGTGTGAGCACCCTTTTTGTTACTACTTGATTGTTCCTTTTTGTTAATCCATGAATGAGATTATAATTATTGCCTAATTGTTCCCTAGCCAAAATGACCGGGATTCTTGCATTTGGCCCTGTAATATTTTCCTTGTATTATTATATGATTTCACGAGTTGTTGTTCTGCAAGACCTAAAAACAAAAACCCTAAAAACTAGTTCTCTGGGGTATTTAATATTTTCTTCCAACACATTACGCATTGAAATTTTAAAAATATAAAAAGTGCGGGATACAAAAATTTGAAAATTAAAGGGGGAAATTGTGTTAATATTGAAATTTCAAATTCTCAAAAATGCGAGGGAATTCACAATTTGAATTTTGAATTTTCCACTCATTGAGAAAAGGTGTGGGATATCGAAAAAATAAACAATATTGAAAACAACACCTTTTGTTATTGGCTATAGCTTAAAATAGTTGAAACATAATAAAACTTATAATATTATAATAAAATAGTAGAAATAAATTATATCAATTTATAGGCACATTTATTTTTATTTTTTTAATCAAAAATCGCCTAGATAATGTTAGATGTAGTGTGCTAATGAAATATAATTCTCCAATTACTTTGTGTCATGTGGTAAGTTTGAACTTGATAGTTAGAAAACATTATAATTGACACATTTATTATGAAATTAAAATGTAAAGAAACGAGTATAATATGAAACCACAATATTATAATATAAATAACAACCAGTAAAACGACAACATGTGGCTATAGCTTAAAATAGTTTTTTTTTTTTATTATGGGAAAATAGTTTTTTGAAAGGGACTATACCCTTAAACAAAGGGGCTCTGAAAACCAGAATAAACATTTATGGCCCAAATGGCAGAAAAGAGAGTAATCTGCCAAGAGAAGAACCAAAAACCAACAGAGCAACAATGAATAAACAAGTCTTGAGAAGCAACAAGTATTATAGTATAGCAATATGGATTAGCCGAACAAATAAGAACTACCTCGAGGAAAAGCATTTTGGCAAAGGATTTTTATTTTTCAATCAGTGATCCAAGCATCCAAAATTTCCTGCATTGGAATAAGAACTTCAAGATCAGCTATCGGCTGATAAGTATTGCTTGAGCTAGGGGGGTCCATAGCCACTAAAGACATGTTTGGTCCAAAGTTTCTGGTCCTTTTAATTTCATCCCCGGATGACTCTTCACTCAAAGGGGTCTTTTCTATCATGACGCTCCATACCAAGATCAACATTAGTATCAGGTGCATAGCCACCTCCTCATCCGCTTTGGGAATGTCTTTAGGTTCGAACACCATATGTTTTGGTAGGGCATTTTTCCACCAGTTGGCCTTAAATTTTACTATCTCACATTAGTGGCCAAATGTCCCAAAGAGAAACATCACCTCGCATCATCACCTTTAAATCCGTGGCCGAGTCCAGATCTATTTTGTACTTTTAACTCAATATGAGTGGAAGATCCTTTGAAGTATCAATCTCAACAAAATTCATGCATAGGTTGTATAAAAATGAGAGGTTTGGGAATCAATGTTAATGATATAAAATTTACCCAAGGCATTACCTATGGATATCAAAATGATCCCAAAATTGCAGAGGAAGGTGGGGTAATTGAATCCATTGGTTTACTGAAAAGATTCAAAGTGAGTGGGTTAAATGATGGGAACCAGGGTTTTAGAATAAGGTATTTTTTTGATTTAAAATGACATTCTTATCAAAGCAATGGATTCAAAGCAATAATACAAATTCCCTTAAACAAGGGTAGAGATCTAACCTTCCTTCAGGAGTGGGATCCATGCTTGGAGATCCATATAGGCTAGTTTCAACAAATCGAAAAATCAAGGCATGATCTTGATAGAATGCTTTTGTTTCAAGGAATTCATAAAGGTTATACATAGGTGGTCTCAAAGGCTTCATTCTATAATCTATAGGCTTTTTTAAAACCTCCATGAATGATCTCTTATCAGAAGTTTTTGTCATTACAACCGGGGAGGAATCCTTATTGGTGGGGTTCTGAGTGAGATCCCCAAATGGAATCGAAGCTTCATTAATTCCAGCGGATCCATGTCCACCCAATGTCGTTTCCCCAGCAAAAAAACTGTGGCCTCCTTCAATCATGCAGCAAGGAGACTGGTAAGGGTTTCCAAAACCGGTGGCCGCCCCTGAAATCTCAGGAAATAGATCTACAAATCACCGCACATCTCCGAATCGTGGTCGTGTCCAAAGAATGATTTGGCATTTTTTTGAAGAGCTCTCTGCCACGTAGGAGGAATGCAGTCTGTATTTTTATTCGAGCCTCTCTCACTGATGCCTTTGCTTAAAATCCTTGAGAAGAAGTACAAGCAAGTAGATATGAGGAAAGAAACCATTATAATTAGGGCCAAGAAATCACGAGGGGCAAAATCTTTGTAACAAAATAAAATAGCTTAAAATAATTGAAACACAATAAAAATATAATATTATAATAAAACAAATGAAATAAAATGTACAAATGTATAGGCACATTTTTTTTTTATCAAAATCGACCTATACAATGTTAGATGTAGTGCACAAATGAAAAATAATTATCCAATTATATTGTGCCACATGGCATGTTTTGAACCTAATAGTTAGAAAACATTATAATTGACACATTTATCATGAAATTTAAATATAAAGAAACGAATATAAAATATTTTGAAACTATATGAAACCATAATATTATAATATAAATAGCTACCAGGTAAAAACATCGACACGTGGCATGCACATTTGAAATCCCATAAGTTGTTTTTTGATTAAAAAAAAAAAGCACTAGCACCTTAAAGCTATAAATATAGTGTTTACAATGACAAGAGGTATTGGTATATAGCTAGTGACCACTAGGCTATATCAGGATTTGTTATTCTATCGTTATTCCCAAATTAAGTAATTGTTGTGCACAACTGACCATATGTCATTTCAATCAATAAATAAAGCAGCTTTGCGGTTGCTATGCATTTTATTTGATAACAAATGATGTGAATCATATGTTGCAATGCTTTATCTTGTCAAAACTACAAAAATATCACCACTCTCGGGGTATATATGGATTCCAATTTAAAAATATATTTCTTGTATAAGATAAATATGTAGTACGACAATTAGGGTTGTCATGTAAATTTCACCCGAAATGATACAATTACAATAATAGGTGATAATGATAGTAGCCTAGCGGCCACTAAGCTAGACCATTTTTTTATAATATAGCTATTCACAAATTATAAAATGTTGAGCCAAGTCACCGCTACGTTATTCCTTTCAACTAGTAATTGAGATTAGCGGTCGTTAAACCTTTTCTTTGATACGAACTAAAAGTCTTGATCACTCTTGATGGAATGTAGTACATGAATTGGCTCCACCAGCTAACTTGTAACCGATTTGAAATAATTATAATAATTTAAAATTATAATCGATCTAAAGATGTAAAGATAGTGATTACTATGACAAGAGGTAATGAAAGGATCATGACGGCCTCTAAGCTATATCATGAGTTGTTAATCAATAACTACTTGGAAATTGAGAAATTATTAAGCCTAGTGGATGCTAGGATTTTTCTTTGATATGAACGAATATGGATTATAATTTACAAAGATATATCTTAGGAGAAATAAATAAGTCTTGAATTCTCTCAAAATTAAAACTATTAAGCCTAAGTGGCCGCTACATTATTCCTTTCAACGAGTAATAAAGGATGACAGTCACTAAGACATTTTATTTGATAAGAATAGAAAGTCTTGATCCCTCTCGATGGAAAGCATTGTAGGAATTGGCTCCACAAGGTAACACGTGAACAATTTGTTAACATTTTAATCATTTACAATTACAATCGATCTAAAGTTGTACATATAGTGATTGCTATGACAAGAGGTAATGATATGATCGTAACGGCCACTAATCTACTCCATGATTTGTTATTCATCGACTATTTTAAAATTAATAAATTATTGAGCATAGCGGTTGATACCCATTTTCTTTGATACTAACGAATATGGATTACAATTTTCAAATATATATCTTAGGAGAAATAAATAAGACTAGATGCCTCTCGACGGAATGTAGTGCAATAAGTGGGTCTTCCATGTGAATTCTACCCAATATGTGAGACTTATAATCAATGAAAATAAATAACCATCCAAAGTTGAAAAGATAGTGATTATAATGGAAAATGGTAATGATAGAAGCCCAATAGTTGATAAGCTAGACCATTGTTTGTTATTATATATCTATTCTCAAATTTAGAAATTGTTGCACCTATCGGCTAGAACGTTATTCCTTTGATACGAAGAGAAAGTCTTGATCCCTCTCAATGGAAAGTAGTGCAAAAATTGGCTCCACCTGGTAACGTGCGGCTAATTTGATACAATTATAGTCATTTACAATAATAATCATTCTAAAGATGTAATTCTAGTGATTGCTACAACTAGAGGTAATGAAAGTATCACAAGCGTAAATTCTTAAGTTAGACCTTGATTTTTTATTTAATAGTTATTTTGAAATTAAGAAATTGTAGTTGTCGCTAGGATTTTTCTTTGATACAAACGAATATGGCTTATAATTTACAAAGATATATTTTAGGAAAATATATAAGTCTTTATCTATCTTGTTGAAATGTAGTGTTGCAATTGGGTTTAACATGCGAAGTCTAGCCAATACAATATAATTACTATCATTGAAAAATAATATCGGTCCACACTTGAACATATAGTGCTTATAATGACAATCGGTAACTAGAGGAACTTAGTGGCCACTAATCTTGACCATTATTTGTTATTATATACCTATTTTCAAATAAATACATTCTTGAGCCTAACGGCCACTACGTTATTCTTTTCTACTAGTTATGGAGATTAAATCTTAATGGCCTTTAAGCTAGTCCATTCAATTGGTATAAATTACCAACAAGTAATATTAAAAATTGTCCATTCATATGTCGACTTAAATCCTCTCTCTCACTAACATCTATGTTTTCAAACGTTCCTTTCATGCAATCTACGCAATGTGGATGGTTGTCAGAAAACGGATAATCCTTCCAAAATATGTTGTGTGTTAATTATCAAGAACAATTTTGCATAGTTTCTAGTATTAATGATGTGATCTACAAAATACTATTTATAGTATCCAATTGAAGGTTATATATCATGTTCATTCGAAGCCTAACAGTAGATAACTTTTACATTGATTTCTTGACAATGATAAAAAGTATTGTATTATAGAGATTGGTTATCACAAAGGATAATACTTACATTCATTGGCATATGATGGGAACAAAAATTGCTCCATATGTGAAGTAATTTTTAATATATTATACTCCAATGCAGGTATAATGTCTTCCATTGGTCACAATCCATTCTTGGCAATTCCATTCATTGAAGGCGTTGAGTGCTAGAAGAAAAGAGATGAGGAATGGTTTGTTGAAATCCATGGCCCTGACAACTACTACAATGACATGTGGTTGTTTTTTTATAGATGATAGACATGAGGAAGTTGGAATGGTTATATCCTCTACAGTCATTGATTCAAGTACACTGCATGTTCAAGTCGAACACATTGACTATGAAAATAATAAGTGTCTTATTCTAGATATGGAGTTGGATGTTTCTTTATTCAAGAAATGGGAGATGAAAGCCTTAAAATACAAAACACAATGTTCCTATTCAACATATGGTTGGGATTTGGGGTTGTTAGTAGATAAAGAAAAAAATTGGTTGTTAAAATGCAGAAGACATTTACAGTGGTATGCTTGTAGTACTTAGAAAATTGTATAGAGGTGATCTAACCTCTTCCATTTTCATTTTTGAATAGAAAAAGTTCTCTTTCACAACCTAAACATGTCAAGTTGTTTACTATGTTGAGGAGAACATATTTGGCTATATTGGAGCTTGATCCATCAAGATTAAAGTTGCATGGGTTGAAAAAGAATACTAAATTAGCTTCCTTGCTGAAAAAAGCAACCACTATATTCACAAAAATAGAACCTTCAACTAAGTTTGTTCAACGGTGAAGCATTTTCAATTGATGTTTCTAGGTTCCATGTAGCACTAGCAAGAGTATCAGTATCATCATGTAGATGATGAGAATGTTGACCTTCTTGTTCACTCCATGTTGATAATTGTTATTCCTACACAGAGGGACACAATTCTTCATCCCTTCTTGGATTCTATGAATAAGGTTGTGGTGCTCCAAGTTCCAAAATAATTGGAAAGGGATGACGTTAAATTTTATATAATTGATGACCAACATACAATATGTGCAAAAAAATATTTTGGGATCAGATACTTACAAGTCTTTACATAACAGGATATGGTTTCAAAGGGCTCACATTATTTCTACAAATGAAACTAACGAAACCATTACTAATATTTGTAAACAACATAATGAAGTGAATATAACTTAGATAGAAACCAAGTTTATTATTTTTTTGTATAAAGTTAGATCAGTTTGGAAATCACTTGGATGTGCTCAATGTCCCTGATTGGAAAAAAAAAAAATAGAGGAATGGAGGGTAGTATATTTTAATTTTATTGCATTTGTTATTAACTTTTTCTTCCTTATATAAAAAGATAAAACATATAATTTTCCTTTGAATGCATAACTTTGAGAATCAATGCCTTTTGATTTTTAAAATGGACACAACCAACAATCGATATGAAAAATGGACTTTTCTATTATTTTTGGATGATATATGGACTAAATGAACTACACCATTTGAGTTGTTTAGATCTGGTGGGCTTACTTGTTCACCTATTAAAGATAATCGGGATAAATTTCAGCCTAATTCATTGGAAAGATTCACAACTAATTCGTTCAGGGATGTTAGAGGAATGAATGATGAATAACTATCAGTACTAGTAGATAAAGTATAATCAAGGTATGTCTAGATAACTAGCCCTATTTAGGTAGGCGTAATAGAAGAGACATTTGATTCTTACTGTTGGATAATAAAAGGAGAAAGAAAAATGAGATAAAAAGTTCTACAATATTTTAAAGACAAACATCTAGATATTGATCTATTGACATCCTGTAGTGAATTGAATGTAATTGAAAAATTTAAATTACATGAATAACACTACCGCTAGTTATCTGTACTATTGGGTAAAGAGAGGAAAGGAAAGAGAAAATTTGATTCCCGTGTAGGTGAAAAAAAGATAAACGAAAAAGGACCAGGTGACGGAAGAAGTTCTTCCCGTCGAGGCTCAAACAATATTAGACAACTATGTGGTGTCAATGGAAGACAATATACCGAAAAGGATGGTGGACATAAAATAATTTACTTGTCAATGTGCATACCCATTCCAACTTTCATCAACTCTAGCAATTATTCCTGCCACCAATCCTTTCAATGCAGAATGTGTTATCGCTGATTTTTGCAATTTGTCTAGCGATATTTCTTATGAAGAAATAATGGAGTTGCTAACAATTATTGGAACCAGTGTGCTGGAATGTATTATTATTGTTCTCATACCAATTGAATATTTAAAAATGTTGAGAGAAACAATTAAAAAATACATGGAAAATGTTAAAGACAGTGAAGAATCAATTTTGATGGATGCTACAGACTCTATGATAACAGCGGGAAATTTAAAATTTTGTGTCTTATGTACACAATAATTGGAGTGCACAACTACGAAAATAACAATGATGAAAGAGAAGAAGTCACTAGGGATTGGATGGAAAAACTGCCATAACAATTGATAACTACAAGAGAAATTGGCCTAAAAGGAAACAAACATCCTTTTCCTTGTGAGTGATCATATGAGTTCTAGTTTGAGATGTTCACTTGATAATGTTCCCAGGATTATATAGTATTAGTGGTATATGGTGGAAGTGTCTCACTGTGTGCATTAGTTGATTCCAATCAATCTATTTTTTTTTATTGTTGAGACAAATAGTCAGGAAACGTCTTTGAAACATTACTATTCTCATATGAAAAAAGGTTCATACCGGAATACAACTCAAACATGTGATTATGTTAAAAAAATTCAACCAAAAAAATCTACTTACACATTTCTTATTTACGCAGAAAACCAAATAACAATAGGAATTTATGTATGAACCTCTCAACTTGACGCTACACAACCAACTCATCATGGTGATTGACCTTCAATCACTTTATAAATATGTTTAATGAGCTATGTTTTAAATTTCCGTTGTTCTCATTATTTTGACAATACTCTATGCTCACCAACTCTGACCACAGATGAGGAGAACTTAGCCACATAATCCATGAATATGCAAGAAAATCCTTGTATGTTAGTCATGCATTTATAAATAAGAACCACTACTGAGCCCCAAAAATTTATTAAGAAAATTAATGGTTTATGCAGATGACCAAAACCCAAAGAAAGTAACAGTGGAGTGTGCGGTGGTAGCCAACATGAATATGCAAATAGAACCAGGTATGTTAGCCATGCATATTTTTAAACATAACCATTTCTAAGGCTCACAAAGTTATAGAAAATGATATCAAATAATTCTAGAAGTGAAACCATTTTCAAAGAAGGAATTACCAAATAACCTATTTCAAAAGTTCATGGTGGCATCCAATGCTACATAGTTTGTAGTTTCCAGGTTGTTGGTTGTCTGCATAAACCATTAGTATCGACATAATGATATAGACATTAGAATATATGCTTATTCCAGCCAATGATGGCATATCCTAGCGGTCACTAATCCACATCAATATCTCAAAAGTGTTATTTACCAATGGGTGGTTTAACGGATATAAATGAACCCTAGCAGGTGCTACAATTAATTCAGAAGACATAGAAATTTTGATTTTTACTTACCATATTACCATGGAGACCAGTATGTTTTTCAATTATGCTTTCATTTACGATAGCATGAAATCAATTTTGAATTGATTATTATTGTTTGTAATACATATTGCATCAAAAAAACTAGCAACTAGTAAGGTCTATGCAAGCCAAGTTGGAAGCTCAGTTGGTAAGTGGTAGCTACCTAAAGTGCTAATATTGAATTTACCATTTTACCACGTAGTTCAGTATGTTTTTTTCAAATACGCTTTCATTTTCCATAGCAATAGCTATATTAATAATATTAATATTATTTGAAACAAATCTTTCATCAAAGGATCTAGCTACATAGGTAAAGAAGATGCAATCATACATGCAAGGCCCACCGGTAAGTGGTAGCCACAAGCTAAAATGTTGATTTTTTCCATTGGTTAGAATTAATATGAGACTATTAAAAAAATTATTTACTTCCCTATAGTTAGCCACAAGAATTAATTACTTATTTTAGATTTGGAGGGCTTGCTTGTATGAGAAAAACCAATCTCCCTCTGGGGACATCACATTCAAGTTCCGTAGGGAGACTATCAATGTGTGAGGTGTCCTGAAAGAGTTTATAAAGTCATTATCAAAAAAATTGAAATGGGATTCTGGTTAGACAAACTCACTTCAACTGATGTTGAAAAGCTGACAAATTCCTTCAATAAAAAATTATTGACTGACTTGAATCCATAGTAATAACTCAGGGGAAAAGAACATTGCAAAATGTTCGATTGAATTGCAATAAAATATCTAGAAAATATTTGGTGTAGAAACGATGTCCCCTACAATTCTGAAGATACAATTTGTATTATATTAGGTGCAAAGGGAAACCCTCTAGAAAATTTTATGGTTGGGATGACAAGCAGAGGAGAAAATTCTCAAAAGATAGGTGGTTGATGACCAATTTTCACAAAGACTTATCACTAATAGTGTCAAAGGGATTGAATGTGGTAGAGGGCATCAAATATTTGGAGCGAGTAAATGCTAAATAAAAATTTAGCATTTCAAAATGTTATTGTGATGATACAAATTAACATTGTAAATAAAATACATTCATATGTTTTAGTGATGGTTTTGCATAACTATTTAAATTACGATTGTACGATTATAAGTTGGGAGAATTTAAATCTTCCCTGATTATAAGTTCAGAGTGTGAGTGTATAAGTTACAAATGTGAATTAACATAAAATATTTAATGTAACAAATCTTTGAGCAATTTTTATTAATGAAATATGTATTCCTAAATTAATTTTGAGCATGCTTAAATACTAGTTTTTGCTTCGATATTAGAAAACGTATACCACTTTCCAATGCAATGAAATAACTACAATATGGTATGTAAAGACTCGTCATGCTGAAACATTACATTCTATTCAAATAAATTCTTCACAAAAAATATTCCTAGTATAACAATAAGAAATGAGGAACGCCCTTAGATTTTACCTTTGTCACCACCTACAACCATTTGATTTTTGATATAACAATATCGAAAGGGACTTGTTTTTTTTTTTTAATTGATTCACCACCCTCAACCATTTGATTTTTTTTTTTTTCATTTGCAAATACAAACACATGCAACATGAAACTGATCATATTTGATATAAACAATGTTTTGGCACACACCATCCACAAGGCATCTTTGGCATTTAAATAGTTAAAAAAATGTGGCATCGAGATTGAAAAAAAAATTGTCAGAGACCTAATGTGAAAGGGTTCTTGCAATGGTGCAAAAAACATTTCAACATAGTAGTATGGATATCGATGAGAAAGTCAAATGTTGATGACATGATGTCTTCATTCCTTCAAAACATCGGCTTGGAGGTTGCAAGATTCGAGTTCGTATTTACACAGGAATATTTCATCAAGATTAAATGCTTTGATTATGAAGGTTTTGGGAGTCCCAAATTATATCTCAAGAATCTTAACTCTGTTTAGACACGGTTTGATGCATCGTACAATTGTAAAAATACAGTGCTTGTAGATGAATCTTTAGAGAAAATCAAGTTCAATGATGTTGTGAACTACATAATTATTGAAAAATTTAACATAGATTATAAGTTAGAAGACACATACTTGTTATATGTGTTGTGTCATTTCTTACTGACCATTGAAGGACGTCAAGATGTTTGGGACTATATTAGATCACAAAAAAATTATAGGGAGCTTTTTCATTGGATTTTTACTATGTTTTTAATTGTTGATTCATAAGCCCATCTTTGGGAATAGTGTTACATTATAAATTCAAATTACTCATCAAATGTTTTACTATAATTCTACCTACCTTTAGTAAAGTAATTTCAATTTATTTCATAGCTATATTTAAATACTAAAATATAAATGGGATAGTTTTACAGTTAATTTTAAATAAGTTCATATCCATATTTGAATATGATAATTTTTATGCCATGTCTCTTACAGTTGATTTTATATCTAAATTTAAATATGAAAATATATCTGGTATGGTTTTACAATTAATTACATTCTCCTACATTGGATCGTCACCCTCTACTAATTTCTTCATAACATCTTCAAAATTCTTTGGTTGCACTAAGGTTCAATCACACCATAATAAATGAAGTAAATATGAGATCTAAATTTAAATATGAAAATATATATGGAATGGTTTTATAGTTAATTACATTCTCATAAATTGAATCATCACCCTCTTTAAGTTTCATTGTAACATCTACGGTAATTCTTGTTAGCATTAGTTTAGTTTTAATCCATTGTTGTTTGTTATGTATTTGATGGACAGTTATAACTGTCCTCCTCTCCCGCAGGCTTTATATTTGAGGCTCTACTCATTTGTTACACACATTGAATATAATTCTATCTTCTTCTATCATTGGTATCAGAGCAGGCATCTTGGCGCTAGAGGGAGGGCTGTTTCAACACCATGTGGAGCCATACTATCTTCTCTTTCACGTGTAGAGATTCCTTTGCTTTCTGTAACCTACATAGAAGTCTGCGTGGATCAAGATCAAGATGAAGTTGTGTGTGGATAGGTTACGGTTTATATCTCCGTAAAAGCTGTGTCAATTTAATAAAAATTCAACCCCGACCATAGTTTAGTTGACATGCAGTTTTTCACGTGGAGGAGCATCAATATTGCTTAGCCCTTTTCTTATTTTCTGGAAGGGCTTAAATTACCAATTTTGAGGAAAATTTGTTGCAGATCGGGTCTTTCCGGCATTAGATCACTTAATTTCCAAGTTTAATATTTTGGTTTTCCCTTCCAAGAAAAATGTCGAGCGGTGGATTTAGGGTGCTACATCTTGTGAGGCCATTTCTTTCTATTTTTCCTAAATTTCGATAAGCTGAAAGAAAAGTTCCCTTCAGGGAGAAGGTTCTTTACACCGTAATCTCCCTTTTCATATTTCTAGTATGCAATCAGTTTCCTCTGTATGGAATACATTCAACTACAGGTGCAAATCCATTCTATTGCATGCGTGTTATCCTGGCCTCCAATCATGGAACTGTCATGGAACTTGGTATTACCCCTATTGTTACTTCAGGCCTAGTGATGTAGCTTTTGGCAGGATCATAGGAGGACAGAGGATAACGGAGGCTGGAGGAAATCCAGCGACCTCTTGCAAGCCGCAAATGATGAGGCTGCTAAAATATTGTGGTGAATAAGGTATTGAGGACCAAATTCCTCAATTTTTGGTTTGTGTTTATTTCAGTTTCTATTTTGTTCCGTGTTCTGTTGTTTTGTGATCGGATGCTAAAAATGGATTACTCTGGAGCATAGTTGTTTTCCAATGGTTCTTCATTTTGAATTGATCCTCTAAGTGTCGTGCTTCAAAAAGAAGATGGTTCACTTGTGAATACGTTCACTTGCAACATGAACCATGTGCAACAAGGTCTAAGTGGCGAGATCCAGTCGATAGCATGTTTCTTGATGTAGTTTCTTTCTCAGTATTCACATTTCACATTATGGGTGAAAACGACTTAGTCAAGGGCAACATCCAGTGGCAGTGATTTGTTTCCTTTGTTGTTGAAGATTGGCTAAATGACAATCGACATCAGTGGCTACAACTAAGAACATGATTGCTATGATTCTTAGAAGTGAATGTGGAATATTTTTCAGTATTGTTTGTTGTTTTCCTATGTTGTTTGGTTGTTCAATAAAGTGCATAGTTTCCTATTTGGGACCTCCAAACTGAAGAGTGTCATGGGGATAAGAAATGCACTAAAAGCAGTGCATGGTACTCACACTAGGTTCATGGTAAACTTGTAAAACCACCGAGGTAAAATCCTCTTGGTTCATGGTAAACCTATAAAACCACCGAGGTATCATCCTTTTGGTTCATGGTAATCTTGTAAAACCACGAGGTGAATAGTCGGAAAGTGTTCCTGTCCCTCTAGGTTTATGGTCAACCTTAGAAAAACCATGTGTATCGAGACCATGTAGGCTCATGCTCGTGTGAAGACCCTCTTTGCGGTGTTCTCATTAAGGGGGGGGACATCCAGTATCAGGAAATGTATGTTTGTACGAACAATGTAATAAGGGGGGAATGTTAGCATTAGTTTAGTTTTAATACATTGTTGTTTGTTATGTATTTGATGGACAGTTATAACTATCCTCCCCTCCCGCAGGATTTATATTTGAGGCTCTGCTCATTTGTTACACACATTGAATACATTGAATATAATTTTGTCTTCTGCTATCAATTCTCTAGTTTCCCCAAGGTTCAATTGAACCATAGTAATTGAATATGAAGTGTCTCACATCTTGTGAATGTCATTAGCCTAGTGGCCGCTTGCTCAATGATGTTTGAAATATTCAAATTTGCATAGTTTAATCTTAAAAACATCTTAAAACTGATAAGATCATTATTCCAAATCAATCATTAATCCTAGCAGTCGTTAGCCCTTATAAAAACAGAACATGTATTTGTTCTATATGGGCTAGTAGCCGCCAGACATTATTTCTCATATCAATATTGGATTCCTTGAAATCATTAAACATTTTTTCATAGATTCATAAATTTAAATCATGACCAGATATATTGGACTTCGGAAGGAGAATTAATGGATTCCAATATTTTGATTTACAATTCAAAATATTTGATTTTGGAGTACAGTTAATTCCAATGTAGGTGATTTTAGATTCGAATATATGTGATTTTGGATTCCAATATATGTGATTTTGGAATCTAATATGTGTGATTTTGGAATCCAATATGTGTGATTTTAGAGTGTAGATAATTCTAATATTTGACATTTTGGAATCCAAAAATAGTAATATTGGATTGAAATATAATTCGTAGCCAACAGAAAGAACAACTACCACACAAACTTTGTATAAGTAGTTGGCTTATAAATCAAAGTGAATATCCCTACCAACATAATACCCAAGCACTAAGCCCTCGAATCACATTTATCCTCACAGATCTCACCCTCCAACCCACCATTCCCAACTCCAACACCACGTCTTCTTTTGTCACGAACTCTCCCACTTCTCGCCCTCAGAGCTCATTCTGTTGTTTGACACTTTACACTATTTCCAGCTCCATTTCAAATTCACGCAAGCTCCATGGATAGTGACTATACAGTCATTCTCTAGCAATCGGTATATAATCCTTTACGAGTAGTGATCGTAATTATAAGCAATGCATGTAATGTCATAGCCAATTATATATTCTCGTTCATATTTTCTATGATTCTAACGCCATAGCTAATTATATATTCTCATTTATATTTTCTGTGAGTCTCATTATGTAATCAAATATGTGAAGAGCCACATCCATGTGTAATATGACCAACCATTTTCAATCTACCCATCCTCCCAGATTCAACTTTTGACTTTGCTTTTCCTAAAGGCAAGATTTGATTTGGTTTTCCTTTCCATCAAAAAGATCCACCATTTTTGTAAATTGATCTACCTTTTGGAAACACTCTTCCCCACGTAGAATGACCCATTGGTGCTTTCTATGGTGGGAATTCAATTTGTTGGTCCCACACGCGTGGGTGAGTAAAGTTGAGACATCGTTTTGCATGTTTGACTGAAAATAGTCCAACTGTGGCATAGACATGCACCAATAATATATAAAGCGTGAGTTATGTGTGTAAACTATTCCACTTGAAAAACCAAATGCATCCCTCATCTCGAATCGATTTTGAATCAATTAATTTACTTCAAGTTCTTTTCATAAAGTCCATTTCATATCTTCTTTCATAGATTATTATTATTATTATTATTATTATTTCGGATAGTTTATAGTGTATCTTAGCATTTAATCATTTATTTCACAGTTTGTTTTCTATGTTTATTAGTTCATAGTTTATTTGATTATTTATTTTAATAAAGATATCAGTTCTTAATTTATCTCTTAGTTTATGGTCTATTAATAGCTTTCGTAGCTTATTTCCTCTTATTGTATATGAATGTCGGTCTACAATTTTTTTCTTAATTAATTAGGTTCATTATTGTTCTTTTTCCTACGAAGTAACTTTTTGACAACATATATATCACCTTTCTTAACCATATTAACTAATTACATTTATCTTATTTTCCAGGTGAAATCAACAAATTCACGACCATCCAACAATGCCGTCAAATATCACTTGTTGAACAAAAAACATGCATAAAATCTCTTTCACCAAACCCCTCCTGCAGTCATAAACGGTGTAATTTTAGGGTACCCGGATGTTCTTAGTCACTAATCACCTCCAAGTACGACATCATAATATGTAATCAAATAAACATGAAAATTATTATCCAGATCCCTCTTACAGTCATGAATGGTGCACTTATAAGGTCACTGGACATTCTAGGTCCGTGATTAATACCATTATCAATTGCAATCTAATCACAAAGAAAAATGATAAGCGACTCTCTAGGTATTCCTTATGTTTCTCTATTTTCTCTTTTCTACATTAGACTTTCCCTCTTCGAGTGACTTTCTGCATCAAATGTCACATTTCATGTTTGTCTAAAATGAACCTTCTGCATCCTTCCTGATCACTTAGCCTAAGTAAGAGATTTAAATATCTACATTTAACTTATCACACACTTCCTGAGACTACACAAACATAATTAACACATCAAAACGTTCCTCTCATGTGGTTAACTGATTGGGACCTAAACACCTAATAGGCAACTATCTCAGACATCTCCCCATCCAAAGATATCTGAAACCAATCTTAGACTTCTTTAGGTACCTTTATTACCTACTTTTATTTTTTGTTCACATCTCAAAATTAATCATGATGATAAAAAATATGTTGCTTGATTTTTTGTCAACAACATACATAAACAGATGTTTCTCTATTTCACACCTATTGTCGCTCTCTCTCAAATCGAGAAAAAACAACAATTTGCTCTATCCAATTGTTGTCTCCCAAAAATCACTTTTCATTTTCCAAGTTAAATTCAAAATTTCGAGCTCTCGCCCTCTTATAGTATTTAAGCCAAGTTGAAAGTTCAAAGAAATAGCAAAATCCGTACCCTAGTGCTATTTAAATCTCTGTTTTTCTCGTTTTGAGAAATTCTCCATCTCCCGGTCTGTGCATGTAATATCCTCCTTACATTCTCCTTTTTGATCAAAATTATTCGCTTGTTCTATGTCCTAGGTCGTAAAATCATTTTTTTGCCTCCATGCCTCCGGCTCGTGAAGGAAATTCAAAAATTGGACTCAAAATGATGAAGTTCTCTTCCTCTATGTATTTTTCCCACAGTCGGGAATGATGGGCATTTTCTTCCCTATCAAATTTTAGCCCTAGCATCCACAGGTACGTGGACATACCTAATTAGAAGCATATCGGTGGAGGAATTTGTGTTTTTGAACCTCTTTGTAAAAAAGGCAAAAAGTTAAAAAGTGACCCACAACCCCAATAAGGCTATAAAGGGAGAAAGTCAAAGGTGAAGCCCGCCGTTGAAAAGTCAAAGTAGGAGAGCGGAATAGCGGAGAACTTTGAGTTTTTGAGCCTTTTTCCAAAAAAGGTTAAAATGTTGAGAAAAGGGCCGTGACCCATTTCCAATGAAAACATGCCATGTGCCTAAGTTAAAAAGTTGAAGTGGGGGTGTGGGCCAATTTGTTCCAAATTTCCAAATCTCTAAAAAATCGCAAAACACAAAGGGATTTCCCTCGTACCCACTCCAATCTCTTCCTACCACGTGGACGGCCCGATTTCAAAGTTATAAGAGAAAATCAAATGGTCTGTATTTAAACTGGAAAATCAAATGTAACATTTGCATTGTAAGATCTGGTTTTTAACCCGCCATGAGCGTTTTCTTTACAATGGAGGAATTTGAAGAGGTGTAAATGATTTGTAAATTTTTAACTATTTTGGCGTGATATATAATGGCTCCTCAGAGCCATTCCAAAGGGGGTGATTGATTTCAAAAAGACCAAAGTGCTCTGTACCTAGAAAAGACATAAAACAACATACTTCTTCTATTTTCCCTTGTCCTTAGATTTTCCTCTATTCTCAAAGTTCTATACAAATTTTCTTTAGCTTCAATAATAAAAGAAGGAATTTTTACATTTTTGATTGAGGGATTGCTTGGTACCTTGCGACCAATTAATTTCATTCGGTCTTGTAGCTTCTCCTATGGATTTGTTTTTCTTCTAACTAAAAATGCATGTAAATGAAATTTATAATTAATGTGTGTGGGAATCTGATATTCTACTCACAACATTAGTTTTCTCCTAACTCCATTTCCACTCCCCTTCCCCTTTCCAAGAAAAATTTCTTCTCTAGTGAGACATTGCTAGCTTTGCCACATGGTCAGTGGAGTGCCCCTGTTGAATCTTTGGTAGAAAGGCCACCATTAAAACTCATCTTTTATGCATGCACCTATGGAAGCTACACCATTCAAGTAGAGGGACTTAGATTCCCATAGTGCTGGCTTAAAACCCACCAATTTGTCGACAAGAAAATTTTTCTCACCAATAGTTTTGGTGCCCACACAGTGGGGCAGATTTTATAGCATCTCGCACCTAAAAATGACCTCAGGATCATAAAATACAAAAAAAAAGATTCTAGAAGAAAATTTTCTAGAGTTTGAATAATCACACAAACTACATGGATGTAAATCATGGATATTCTGGGAAATCCTCTTATTAAGAGACCTGATTTACTCTTTTACATCCAAGAAGACATTGCTTCTAATCTAAGAGAATCTATTTGGCATAATAGATGAAGTGTCAATCATTACTTCATTACCATAAGGATTCTGACCTAGAAGAGGAACGTGTTATCGAATTGGAAAGGCAAAGAAAAATTCTAGCACCCCAAAGAAGACCATAGATTTTCAAGATGGCAAATAAAAGATTCACCTGGCAAAAGAGACAAGGAGGAAAAACTTATCCCATTTTTAGTAACTTCAAAGGTGACAAGAGCTATGCAGAATCCAGAGGCTTCCTTTTCAAGCAACCGGTCACGTTGGGAACCTGAGTGTTTCCAATCCTTTGGATGGTGAATTTTCATACATAAACGAGAACCTTGTAGACTTCACTGATGTGAAGACCGAAGAAGAAGATAGAGAAAGAGAAGCAAGACCCGATGAAGAAATAAGATCTCGACTCGAAGAAATCGAGAGACTTCAAGCCAAGGAAGACAAAAGAGTAGCAATAGAAGCCGCAACCTTAACAAGGCTGGAAGATAGAAATAGACACGGAATGGGGATCACGATCATGAGCATGAATGGGATCGTGAAGCCTGTAGGCATAATGTACCATGGGGAGGAAACACTGGTCCACTGGCTCTTACTCAACCACTCCATGAGCTACCGAGAGGCTCGAGAAAAAACTTCTTGAAATTCAGAGGGGATGGTTCTCATCTTCCCGAAGAACATGTAGCGACATTCATCACTTCTTGTGGAGTGTTAGGAGTTGAAAATGAAGATGTTTCAGTTAGGATCTTTGTGGAGTCACTCCAAGAAAGAGTTGTTGAATGGTTCTACATGTTGCCCCCAAGATCTGTCACATGTTGGGAAGATATAAGAAGTGCATTTGAACATAGGTTCAAGAGCACAAAAGATTGTCAGGATCTTCTGGTCCAATTGGTTTAGATGAAGAAGGAGACCTCTGAATCAATGAGATATTTTGTAGTAAGGTATGATAGGTTGACAAGAAGGATCCCAGAATATGTGGTACCCCCTGAAAACAACTTGAAAAGGTTCTTCATCAGTTCTTTGCCATCAAAAGTTGGTTTCTTCCTTAGAAGATCCCAACCAAGAACATTGAGGGAAGTTCAAGACTTTGTAATTGAGACTGATGATGATCTAATTCTTTCTGGAAAATTGAAAGGACCAAATGGGAAGCAAAAAGGTTAGAGTTCAAATTCAATCACCACTAATCCAATGTTCCAAAAAATGGAAAATGACCTAGTTGCTTTGAAGAAGCAGCTGTCACAAATCATAATGAGGAATGATTTAAAGAGACCAAATCCTCTTGATAGACCAAGAATTTCTCCAACTCCTCGTATGCTTTCCTTGAAGCACCACCACCAATTCCATCTGTGATAATAGGGAGTCGAAGAAGGAACAAACATTGAGGAAATCGAGAAGAAAGCATGGATGACTATGAAAACTATCTTGAAATCGAAGAGGTTTTCATGCACAATGGCTTGATTGAATACGTTGATGATGAGAAGGAAGGTGATGAATAATTTCCAAGTTTTTCATGTGCCATTTTCACTTGTATACAATCTAAGAATGGTGTTTCAGCCTCGGATTTGCAAATCGAGAGTAGGAAGAAAAAATAAGATAGCTCTCCAAATCCTCCACTAAACAAGATCATCAGCAGGGGATCACCATTACCACCTTCCATGGAATCAGCTAGAGAGAAATTAGATTCACCAGTTAGAAAGGATCACACTTTGCTATGCCAATTAAGTTATCTGATTCTTCTCCCAACTCAAAAGTTGTTAAGAGCAATTCTCTTCTAAATGTTGGTTCTGCAAGAACATCTAAATTTCAATCAAAGGCTACACCCCCATCTCCTTCCAAACTAATTGCTACATTTTAAAAGGAGAACCCAACACTAAAATTAACGATGCATTTTCCATTTAATTCCTCATCTACCATAACTTCATTTGACTTTGTAGAGCATGCTAGCAAAACCAAAGTCTATCTCTCTAAAATTGAATACCTACAAACACATCCTTCCCAATTTGATAGATTCATCAAGGCAGTCCAGGTGATAACTCTACATCCCCAATCTCTAACTCTAAAGGTTTACTTCCCACACCATCCATATCATCTTCTCAAAACATGCTAGCCCTTAGTTCCTCCACCAAAATAGAGATGAGCCTTTTTACCTTTCACTTCTCATCAAAGGTTTCCAACTGAACAATTTCATTATAGATTGTGGAGCCTCGATAATGTTATGCCAAAAAAATTACAAATTATCTTGGCCTCACTTTTGACCCGAGTAAATTACAACTCTCCTTAGCCTTTTTCTTTACCTTTTGTACTCTTATTTTCCCGATACATTTGTTACTCCTACCAACACTTGACTATTTTATCTTGTTATGGCTTCAGACACTAGCACCCAATTTAGATAGTAACGTCAGGTGTTCCCGTCCTTCCGGGCTCTCTTGTCCCTCTTTAGATTTTTCCTACCCCTTTTGGGCCTCTTTCACTTCTTAATTCAATTTTATTACCTTGGGTCATCTTATCAGTTGTCAATTATGAAATTCAAACAATGGAATCATATAAATACATAGTTATGCTTTCAAAACGAAGGACCAAGCTCTAAGCATTACTATCATCACCTAAGATTACATTACAAAGGTGCAAGAGTACTCTAAAGGCATCCATCTAACATCCATTCAAGGGAAATGGTTGCATGACTTCTACATACACTACATAGAAGGGGGAATTTCATTTTATTCCATTCACACATTCTATTACATTACTACATTCCAGTCATATCCCATTATCATTTTTGCAACTTCCGCAAGGGAATCCTAGAGCACAATTTCCACACACACTCAGAAGAACTACACGGGGTTTGATATGTATTATAGCGCTCGACAGTAATATAACTCTTCAGTGTGACCACTGGGATCAATATGAATCCACATTCTTATGTCTTTTTTATTAGATTTGATGTGGTTTGTGCACATGTGCAAAAATTCCTTTTGTTTTTCAAGTTACAGGTATCCTCGGTGATCATAGTGTGAACATCAAGTGACATAAATGAGCCAACAACAAAACCATTGTGACACAAAAGAGAGTGGATTTTGAATATCTACACGACCACCAACACTCACTTCTAGTCGCTAGTGCCTAGGAACCTCTTCCCTTCTGTGGGCACCCATGTCTGACTATATTCTCAAATTCTAGATTTTACAGTGAGTAGTGATGACCTTGTTTATAGTCTGTTCGGTACTCGCACCTGCCCAGATCACTTCCTATTCATTCAAAAATTAGCTAAGTTCTCTTATCTCTTCATCTTTCTTAATGTTTTATATTTTACATGTTTATTTTCTTGTGTCTTGTTGTATATTAGCAATTTTTATATCACACATTACAGTAGTTACTCTGAAATTAGATTTAATTCAAATTAATATAAATCAATGGTCACTAAATTACATAATTTTTTAGTGCTAAGAGATGCTTGTGAATTATTTCATAAGCTATAAGAACTATGAAACTGATGTATGGAATTTGGGGGAATGCAATAATTAATGTATCAATGTGTACAACAAGACTTTGTAAATGGATGATCAAAGTGTTTGAGAATTTCGGGATGTTGTCAAATTATTTTCTAGGACATAAATAATTATGCAATGTAACAAGATACCATGAGTATTTGTGTGTGTCATGAAATTCCTCAAGTTGGAGGAATTGAAATTCATCTAGAGAAATGATGAGGATTTTGTAACTTTAAGATCATTCAAGGCTCAACGGAAACAAGAAAGGGAAATGGGACATTTTTATGAAGATATGACCATTTTCATGGTGAGTAAAAGTGGTCAATATCCCATGAAAATGGTCAAGTCCGTATATCAATCCAAAAAAAGGAAAATCAAGACATTTTTTGTCACATGAGAGAAAATATTACAAATACATGGATAAATAGGAATTCCAACAAGAAAAGGTTACAAGATACACAACATGAGTTATGTGGCCAAAAAGGGTTCATGAAACAAGAAAGACAATTTAATGAGAGATGACATAAATGAATGCAAACCAATTAAATCCTATCTTAGACCAACAATAAATATACACCTCAAGTACACTTTCTCCAAAGCAAGTAATTAGTCTTACATAAAAATTTAGTATCTAGTAGGTGTCACTAGGTGATAAAAATAATTAGCATTTATCACTTTTAATGGTATATTTTTTATTACATAGGTAAGAAAGCATATTTTAAAGGGATCGGGAACCTTGTACAAATGAAAGATAAACAACAAAGCACAAAGGAGAAACATCAAGGATCGGGGCCTTGCAGGCCCAAGGTGAAAAAACCAAACAATCCAAAGAACTAGAAACAAGAAAACACCATAAAGGAGAAATGGCACCTCAAAGTAGGCCGGTCAAAGCCACTTGGCCCTCTACCCAAGGAGCAACCACTATGGTCTTTCCCTTTATGAGATCTAAGGCTCATCTTAAGAGGTGAATTTCCATTTTTTCCTTTCTTCTTGTTGTTCAAAAATTTTCAACCAACCCCCCCACCAATTTTTCAACCAACCCCGCCCCCTCACTAGGATCCACATTCTCATATGGGAGGACTTTCAATGGTATACGAATGTTTGACACAATACATAATAAATTCTAGATTTTGCATATATTTTCTTTAATATTTGAATGTATGTACTCTAAAATATTATAATTGTTTCTTGCATGTGGATCCTCTTTAGGAATTAGATTTCATTGTGATAAATACCCGAATGTATCTAGATGTTTTTTATAAAAAAATACTTTATATTAAGACCATATTGTCGAACAAATTGAAAAATAATGAGAAGGAAAACTAAGAAAAAAGGTTCATAATCCCTTAAGGACCCAATGAAGGATATTATAGGCACACAACAAAAAATAACTAGAAGATTAAAAGTTGAGATGCTTGTGAATAATGTTATTGGTACCTAGAACTCAACGATATAGTTTGGGGAAAACCCATGATATCATGAAAGAAGGGACATGTGAGAGAAATTGAAGGGAAGAAAGAAGAAGAAAATAATATAATGAATGCCCTAAAAATATATGGAATACATTGATATAAACTTAATCTAGAACAATAATATATACACATATGTACCCTATAGAATAATACAATTTTTTTAATAATAACGTTAAGAGGTGTTGAGTATGATGTAATAGGGTAAGTGTGTTCACAAAAAATACAACTCATACAACTACATATGAAAACATTACATAACTATGTTAAATAGTTAATATTTCACAAAGAGGTGTACAAAATAACATGTGTTTTTAGATCATTTAACTTTCTTAACATATAAATAAAGTATTTGAGAAATAAAATGTGAACGAAATCCATGACTTCAATTAATAATGTAACCTTGAAAAATTATTATTAATCTAATTATGTTAAATAATTAACGTTATTAAAACTATCAATAAATAATTATGCTAAAGGCGTTCCCCCTATGGTAAAGGACCTCCGGAAATTTCTGCAACGATGTTAAATTTGATGGTTGTTTGCACGTCATTTTCACTTTTACAAGCAATTTTTAACCATGGATTTTTAGTTTCTATTATTAACTACACCAAAGCAAATCCCAAGAAGAACCAGGGCAAGGAGTCAAATAGCCGTTGCCAAAGATGCAAAGAAAATCAAAAGAAACAAAAACCTCATACGCAGAACAAATCCATTCTTACCGCCAACTAAAATCTATGTTCAAACAACGATGGAGTTCACGGTCATGCCATACTTACGTGCACTGCAACTGTACCATACCAGATGCTATGGCGAATACCACTTCCCATGCTTTAATGTTGCAGTCCTGCACAAATGTTCAAACTTTAAGCCAAATCCATGGCCGCATCCTCATGGTTGGGATTAACATGAATAAGTTTTTAGGTGCTAAACTTGTTGAAAAATATGCCACTTTTGGTAACGTAGAGGATGCACGCCAAACGTTTGACACAATGTACGAGTGAAATGCCTTCTCGTGGACCACAATAATTAGAGGGTATGCCATGAATGGATATTTTGAGGAGGCTTTTTCCCTCTTTCACCAAATGCAGCTTGCCGGAATGCAGTCAAATAATTTCACCTTTCCCTTTGCAATCAAGGCATGCGCTGGCCTCTCGGCTCTGCAAGAGGGTAAACAGATACATTCTTGCATACTCAGAGTTGGGTTGCAGTCGAATGTTTATGTTGCAGCTTCACTTGTAGACATGTATACCAAATGTGGGCGATTAGAGTATGCGCGAAAAGTGTTTGACATAATGTCTAAAAGAGATGTTGTCTCGTGGACTACCATTATCACTGGACATGTGTAAAATCGGTGTCTTAATGAGGCTCGATTCTCTTTCATCAAATGCAATTGGAGTAGTTGAAGCCCGATCCTGTTGCTGTGATAAGCGTGTTGTCAGGATGTGCTCAATTAGGAGCTCTGAACAAGGCAGTTCTCTTCATAGTTTTATATTTAAGAGTGGGTTCGAGTCGGATGTTTCTATGATGAATTCCTTACTGGATATGTATGCAAACTATGGCGAGATAGAGTTTGCATGGAAGGTGTTTGACAAAATGTGTAAAAGAGATGTGATCTCATGGAGTAGTATGGTTGTTGGGTGTGCCAAGAATGGAGCTTCCAGTAATGCCTTAAATCTCTTTAATCAAATGCTACTTACACACATAAAACCCAACTTTGTTACCATGGTGAGTGTGCTCCTTGCATGCACGCACTTGGGAGTTTGGCAGCTAGGAGAGGGGATGCATGGTTACATAATTAGAAGAGGATTAGAGTCCAATGTTTCTGTGGTAGCTGGACTTATGGACATGTATGTTAAATGTGGAAATATGGATAGTGCTCACAAAATGTTTTACATAAATTCTAGAAACGATGTTGTCTCATGGAGTGTGATGATTACAGGTTATGCCCAGAATAAACTTGCTTCTGAGGCATTGGCATTTTTTAGTCAAATGCAGCTGGCCAACATGAAACCAGACTCAGTTACCATTGTGAGTGTTCTCCAAGCATGTGCCCAAATAGGTGCCTATGCAACAAGCAAAGTGTTTGCACAATTACATAATTACAAGTGGACTGGGGTTAGATGCTTTTGTGGAAACTAGCCTCATAGACATGTATGGAAAATGTGGGAGCATAGAGATTGCACGCTACTTATTCAATAAAATTCCTTCTAGAGATGTTGTCTCATGGAGTGCTATAATTACAGTTTATGGAATCCATGGGCATGGGATTGACGCCCTTGATGTATTTACCCAAATGCAGCAAACGTCCACTCAACCTAACCACGTCACCTTTGTTTTGGTTTTATCAGCTTGCAGTCATGTAGGCCTTGTGAATGAAGGTTGGCATTACTTCAATTGCATGAGCCGAGATTATTACATCACACCAAGAGCTGAACATTATGCTTGTATGGTTGATCTGCTAGGCCGTGCTGGAAATCTGGATGAGGCAGAAGATTTTATCCTGAAGATGCCAATAGAGCCTGATACTGGTATATGGGGGGCATTGCTTGGTGCCTTCCGTATTCATTGTAACATGACATTAGGAGAACGGGTAGCAAAACATTTGTTTAGCCTAAGTCCTGCAAATGTTGGATATTATATCTTGTTGTCGAACATATACGCCGCTGCAGTAGGTGGGATGATGTAGCAAAGATGAGATTAATGATGAAAAAGACGAGGTTGACAAGGACACCAGGATGTAGCTTTATTGAAGTAAACAATAAGGTCCATGCATTCCATATGGAAAAATACACACCTTTAGCCTGAAAAACCTTCCACACTGTTAGTACAATATTGGAGATACATGCCATATGTAGGTTTTATAGATGGCTATTGCTTTAGGTTTTCCAGCATAAGCCTAGGGTTCCCTATCCACTATGCTCAAAATCTTTTGTCTATGATAAGTGTTAATGGCACTCATACTTCTGCAAATAACGAGTCCACCAGGTACACGACTGTGGTTGAAAATCATAAATTCTGAGAGCTTGTCTAAGCTGTTCGTGCAAATGCATATTGACAAACTCCATGTACATCACGGTGTATCATAGGTTTTATATGACTCAAATTTGCACCAGTCAGAAATGGAGGAAAAGTGCAGGAGTCTTGCATGCAGGTGGTCTTGAGTATGAGCCAAAAATAAATAAAATAATTCAAAGCTATATCATTTAATATCTTTGCTGAAAATTGAAATGAGGATTGTTTAGGTAGTGGCTCTGCATGCGAGTGTGGAATGTATGTTAGTAGCCGGTTGTGAAGAAAGCGTTGATTAAAACTGAGGTATGGTTCTGACTCTAGCTTTTCCTATGGCATTTTAAGGAGGTATGTTCTATTGCCTCTCAGATGAAGTGTTGTTAACCATCATGACAAAGCTTCCTCCTATCACTATTGTTTAATTTTGACGGTCGTTTGGACGTCATTTTCACTTTTGTTGGCTATTTTTAGGGATTGCTTTTTCATGGCTATTTTTAACAGGTATTGTAAGGTCATTGGTTAGACCATTATGTGTGTTTTTGCAATGATTCTTTGCACATAATTTTTTTAAGGTTGGGAAGAATTTTATACAGAGCTTGGAATGACAAAGGGAAAACCTACACAATGCTTAGAATTGTAGGGAGTCTTGGTGTCATGGTCATTGCGATAAAGGATTTGTTTGTAAAGCTTGAAGAGCTGAGCTTTAATGGCGAACATGTTGTTTGGATCTCTTATCTTGAAGTGTACAATGAAGCTGTGAAGGATCTCCTATCACCTGACAAGGCTCTTATTCTTAGAGAGGATAAACAGGTGTGTTATATTCCCCTCCCAAGATTTTTGTGTGAACACTTTCATTTCCTTTGTTGACCTAGATGAATTGATCTTGGACCTTTTTGTTCCCGGGTAATGTGTCTGCAGGGCTCACTCAGCATAATGATTATTCAGCTGAAGAGGTATGATTTTATCATCGAATTCCAACCTCATTTTACTTTTATACACAATAATGAAGTCTCTCTATATGGAAGCTCTGTGATTACACTAAAAAGACCAAGACCAGAGATAGCAAGGTTCCCTGTATACCCCACCGAGTCTCCAAACTGGTATATTGAACTGTAACAATTACCTTTTTCATGAACTTTAACAATAATAGTTAGGAACAGTACCAATTCTACTTCTGTACTCCAAATCTATAATATGAAAATGATCAATTTGTGGGTCTGTATTTATAGAGTTCAAACTTGTAGGTGGGTGTGTATTTATAATGATCCTCCAGTTGTAATCTCTGATATTTGTTTGCCATGCAGAAGCCTTGCCAATTGGGTACAATCCTCCTCTTTTTTTGGGGGAGTCTTTAGGATTCGTTATTTTGCATCTATTCATGGTTATTGATGGACACATTTAATTTTCTCTACTTCCATAAAGGGTAGGTTCGCTGCTAGGATTCGTGAAGAGTCCAACCCTTATCCCTGTCTTTGCTTCTTTTTAATATTTCACTAAAGAAATTAAACATTCAAGGCTTTTACAAAAAAATATTTTTAGACATTTCCATCATCAACATTTTCTTGATAATGGATGATTGGTAGTGATCTTCAAAGTGGGTTTTGCAAGTGTTGGTTGTTTAATTGGTGTCGATGATGGTTCCCTGCATTTCTCTAAAAAGCACAAAGTGGTCTTGGGTCCATCTCTCTACTAATCATAAAAAAAATTGTATTTACCATGCATTTTCTGATTGCTTGAAAGAATGAACTTCACTAAACTCTCTGATTTAATTTTTGTGATGGTCGGAGAATTGTACTCTTCTAAAATAAGTGCTTACATGGAATTTGCTATTTGAATTTTAGAATCTTGGAAGTCGTACTTATTTGTAAGTTATTTCATATTATATTTTTGTTGCTTGATCGATCATGTATATGATGATTGTGGAAGGGTTCTGTCAAGCACATTAAGCATGCATATATAATACACCCGTAGTCTAATGAGTCTAGCAATATTTTGTTATTGCTTTTACAGGAATCTGTCCTCAAACAATATTAAGGGAGCAATTCCGATAGAGCTAGGATATATTATAAATTTAGATACACTTGTGAGTTCAGTTATTTTTTATTTTTTGGTTATACTTCCAATAGGCTATTAAGAATTGTGTTTAGAGTGAAATTTACTGTCTAGATGACAGTGTGAAAGACTTCCAAATGTTTTGTTGATCACAGTTATCATTGAGATTTTTTCCTATTGCTTGGTCATTGTATACCACTTTGCCTTTGCATGAGAAGAATTGGGTGTGCAGTAGTTTCTAGATCAAGAAAATTTAAGTTGGTGTTGATTGGAATTTAGTTTTGTAAGATGAGAACCCTCCACATGCTTAAGTTTCTTTTATTAATAACACTTGCATGGTGCAGTAGTTGATGGTAACAGCCAAGATGGATGGAACTATCCTCACGCAACTTTCTACTTAGGTTCAGATGCTTCAGGCACAATGGGTAACCCTACCTTTCTTCAACTTTGTCATTTTTTTGCCAACTTATCATTTTGTAGTTTTTTTTTTTCGTTTCTGTGGGAAACTGGTATAATAACCATTATGTCAAATGCACTTGCACCCAAAATCTTTTGCTCTGTTGTTTTGGTGAGGAAATGGGTAACTGATGCAGGAAAATGCTTCCAACCAATGGGTTCATCAAGTTGAATCCTGAAGCTCTAATCATAGTATATACACTCAAGTTTTTGGCCATTAGGGTATTTTGAGAAAAAAACATTAGGGTATCTTGAGAACAACCCTGATTGAAGGTGTAATCCATTAATTATTGTCTTGTTTTGTTCTTTGTTGCAGCTGGTGCTTGTGGATATGGGAACTTGTATTCTCAAGGATATGGTCTCACCACAACTGCATTGAGCACTGCTTTGTTCAACAATGAAGAGGCTTGTGGTTCATGCTTTGAGATTAAGTGTGTGGATGATCCACAGTGGTGTCTTTCAGGGAGTCCTCCTGTGATTGTCACAACCACCAACTTTTGCCCTCCAAATTATACCTATACCTCTAAATCAAATAACATATATCATTCGGCGTTCACATTGCATTCAACACGTGCGATTGCTAGTATAATATATTTATGAGTTACAATTTTTGGAAAAAAAAATCCAAATATTGTTTGTTTTTTCTTTCCCTTAAACATAGTCAAAAGCATTGAAAAGTTAACCGCGCAATTTAAGGGGGAAATGAACATTGAAAACTATTAAAAAGTTACATTGAAATGACGCAACTTTTCCAAAGAAAAATAAAATGAAATATATACGGTAAGTACCAATAGATGTCGTCCAAATTGGGTGTTACAGAAACCTGCATATCTGTGTTATTGCTATTTTGAGGGCGTTCAAAACGTGGGGAATGAAATCCGCTACAGATTAGTAAAGCATATGACTATTGCGGTGCATTAAACCAATGGCAACGGAATATAATAACGTGGAAGAGAAATTGGAGGCGGCGGGATTTAAGCTGGATCCGCAATTTGGTAAGCAAGTAATGGAAGAATTCGGATTGAGTGAAGGTGAGGCTCAAATCTGTTTTATAAACAACACCAAGGCGCTCATATCGTGCATTGATAACGGGTATATGAATTGTGAGGTAGCCATAGAAAAGCGGTTGCTGGGTGTGCTCACCCTTACTCCCCCAACGACATTCTCAAACTCTCCCGATGGTGTCAAGACCAGGACGCCACCAATGTCCGCTCTCTCGACGCTTTTCTCCGTCACCAAAATCACAAGCGAACCCTCCGCTGCCAACTGCATCTGAGCCGCCACCAAATGCTCCATCTCCCGCAAGAAATGATGAAGGATTTGCAGCAGGGTTATGAGCGCCGCGCCCACCGTGTTGAGGAATGCTTCCGCATGTGGGCACACACTTATTATCCCTCAAATCCTTCCATGCCTCTCAAGTCCACCGAGAATTTGATACTTGCAATTGAGTTCGTGGATCAATGTTTTCAGAAATGGGCAGAGGCACAGCCACAGGGCTCCGCCATGCCTGCAAAATCCAAGGAGAATTATGAATGTGCAGTCAAAGACTTCGGAGTTTCTATTATTGGTGAATATAACCCAGCCTCACTCACACCTGGTACCGCTGGAAGATGTGGAAGGAAGTGTAAGCCCTCCTGATTGCTTGCCAAACTTTTCTTAGATTGCCGGGGAAATAACCCAATGAAAAATATTTGTTCCACAATTGAATCTTCTCCAAATGCCTTTGCGTCCAATGCACAATAAATATAAGGCCTCGACAATATAGTGGGAATTTTAATCATTTATTTTCTAGATGCTTATAACTACATTTGGATGGACTGATATAATATCATTAGTATTTAATAGTTTAATTTAGCATTGACGGGATAATTTTATGGATCATAAAGTACATTGTTTAAGTGTTGTTATCACTAGTTTGTCACTGGGCGTTAGTGTTAGTTATTCTTAAGTTAGTGTGATGTGTTTAGTTGTAGCTATATTAATTAGTCAATTTTCTTGTTATCTCCATGTGTTGTGGACTTTAATCTCATTTGATCATCAATTGTAACTTACTATATTTCATCTATTCAAAGCCTATATGCATTACAATCTTGCATATTTGATTTCTAAGAGAGAGAGAGAGAGAGGACTTTAATCTCATTTGATCATTAGTTGTAACTTACTATTTCATCTATTCAATGCCTATATGCATCGCAATCTTGCATATTTGATTTAGAGAGAATCTTTCATTTTAAAGTACATCTAAAAAACTTGATTGTGAGGAAAGAAAATTCAGGTAGTCTAGGTGGAGCACCAGACATTCTCCACTCCAAACCCTTCATTTTAAGTGTTGGAGGTCAACATGGTCTCTGGTGTAGGTTTGGAGCTACAGAAAATTTAGATCTTCAAAGAGGTTACAAAGCCCTATGCATGTTGAGATCCCTCTAGCTGAGGTACATCTAATCCATTCATCCCTCTAAAAGAAATGCAACCCTTATTGGTTTCTACCCGATCTCTAAATAACTTGGCCTCCATTTGCATCATGAGATCTATGAGCCCAAACTTGTTGCCCCATGCTCAAGTTTGTTATCACGAGCTATTTTGTTATATCCGAACTCCTTACATACCTTGGTACATAGCTTGCTCAAGCAAACTCCACCCAACAAGCTCACCACACTCATTTTTGATCCCCGATATGTAAATTTTATGTGTGTATCTCGAGTTTTACCTTCACCCTATTCATCCTCGAAAACACTCTTTCCATGGTTGAGCCATCTTAATTTCCCTATCGAAATCTCAATCCTTGCACATTGAACACATTCTCTCTATCTCGAACTCAACTAGCTCGACTCACCCTCACTTTTGGACTCTTCCTAAAACAACAACACATAACTCAAACATAGTTTGATTTTACCCCATTCATCAAGGCAATTGGGGTAGATCTAAACCAATGGTGAGGTTAAGGTAGAAACAAAATCAAGCAAGGGAAGATACTTCTACAGAAAAAATATAGCATTCGGCCTAGGTAGCTCCACATTGATCTACAATAGGTTTCCTTGGGCTTAGATAGTGTAAGAAAGAGCGGACCATTCATGCTCTAAAATTTCACTCCGCTTTGAAAAAGTAGAGTAGTTGCGGTGATCAAAACATGTGGTGAGAGAAAAATTTATTAAGGCATGTTAGGATATTTCTTTTGGTGTTCACATGTTAATGTAATATTATGTCGTGATGAGTTGTAATAACAAATCATATAGATATTACATGTTGTAATAGCTAGTTGGTCAAAACAATTGTTTGATAATTGGTAAATGGAGGTTTTGGCAGGGTCCCTTCCTTGATACAACATGGATCTACAATCCAGATAAAGCTTTGAGGATTACAAGAAATGAGAATCATAAACTACATGAACGATTAGTCCAAGAGGGGACTAAAAAACCATGAAAAAAACAATAAGAATCCCGGACTAGATCAGCAGGAAACCAAAGTTGAAGAGGCTGGACGTCTAGATTTTCAGACTGAAGTTGTGACTCCTAGTCATGGTGGGATGAAAAAAGGTTCGTGAAATTTTCTTTTTTACTCTAGTGCATCCATCGTCACCCTCATTTGAAGGTATTTTGTCCATCTTCCCCAATGATTTAGTAATCCCCGAAAATACCTTCGAGGGGGACCCACTTCCTTTAATTTATCAACCAAGTTGAATTGAGGTTGTTCAAGCTGCCCCATAAGATTTATTTCAGATATGTCAGTTAATTTTCCACCAAATGCACAATTTTTGGTAGCCATGTCCATTATATCTAGCGAAGATATAGATTTTGTAAGACTGAGTTGCATGATTTCTGCCACTACATTCGATGCCTCCTGACAGCGATTCAAATTTTCTCCTGCTTTCTTTGTTTTAAAATTTATGCCACATATTCAATCTAGTGGACCATGTGTGTAGATATTTTTGATCTAGCTCATCCACAGGGGACTGTGCATTAGTCAGATGTTTAGAGGAAGAAGCCAACATCCCAGGTTAGACCCCCAAGTCAACAATCAACTTGCCGCTCTGAGACATCATAACATGTGTTGGATCTCTCTCATTCTCATTTAGTTTTACTCCTCCATTCATTTGCTGGGCATTCTACTATGGTTGGGGGCATTTATCCTTGCATCCATAGGCCCCATGGCCCACTTTTCTACAGTTTCCACAGTAAATTGGTGAATTTTCATAAATTAAATTTTGTTTCCAAACCCCATTTCTAGACATCAAGTTGATATCCGTCGGGAGAAGATCCAATAGAACTATTCACACATATCTTTGTAGCTGTGAACCTAGATCTAGCGGTTGTGGTCTCGTCAAAAGCGATCAGGTCTCAAATTGTTTTTGTTATCCCTGCCTGCATGTCAACTTCCCAAAACTCAATGGAAAACTTGGAGTCTTAACCCAAACGTGACTCACAGAGTGGGTGTGACTTTTTTCTCTCGAATTCCATCTAACAATGGAGAGCGTAGTTCTCCTCGTAGAACCATGGACCACCCTGCACAACTTGAAATAAATCTTTTCTAAAGTGAAAACAAAGAAAAAAATTCTTTAATATAGGGAGATTGTTTTAACTTGCCCCAAAATATTCCATTTCTTCCTTACCCAAATTCTAACCTAATCGATATTTTACCTTATCCCGGAAAAACATCCTATCAAGGAAAAATTAAATCTACCATATGCTTTGTCCACCATTGTATCTGGGACATTCAACCATGGTGAATCCTACTTCGAGCTTCTCTAGTGATTATATCTGTTGTTTTTTGAATGGCTTGGATGGATGCCCACGTATTTTCTTTCTCTGAGATTTACAGTACCTCATCCCTCAGTTGCAGTCTCTCCACATTCATCTCCACAATTGGATCCATAGTCAACTCCGCAATCGGCTCTATCATGACAGTTAATCAAAATAATTAGGTGTGAGAGAAATATGTTATATTTATAGTTAGAATGTGATTATGGGTGAGTTGTAGCTCTTGCTATTATTATATATGATTGGTTGAAGCTAATAAGTGTTGACTCCTATTTTATAGGTACTTTGAAGGAGACCATTAATTTATACATGTACCCTTCTATCTTTGTACATAATATCTTAAAATTATTTTGTACACAACATGAGTATTATGTGTATTTTAGTTTTGAAATATTTACCAAATTTATCATTTTTATTTAAGGTTTGGCATCATGAGATAATATGAATTTCTAAATGTTAATATGGGGTTGAGTCATTATTATTCTTAGTTTCTCCTCTAATTAAATTTTGTATGATGTTTTACAAGATTTAATCTAAGCCCATAGTATTTAAGATATCATATTATTATCCATACCATGTGTGTAGTGATAAGCATGGATCTTTGTTCATATGTGGACTTTTTCTACTTTAAATAATGTCATTTTCTTTTGTAATTCCTCAACATATACTTTTTTTTTTGTATTAACCTAGGGTTATATGCACAAAGATTGGTTATAAAAATTGAGACAAATTTCTAAAATAATAATAACATTTATGTTTTTTTACTAGTAACACATACATGTTGTTTTAACTAGGTTTGAAAATTACCAAACCTATAAAATGTATGTGTTATGGGTTGGTATGAATAAAAAACACTTACTTGCATTTTTTCTCGACATCCCTCCTCCAAATCGTGAGTTTGAATCCAAGGAAAACAATTGCATTTCACCTTAAACGCCAAAAATTGAATTATTTGTCAACTCATCACACTCATTCATCAATCAATATCGATGGAATGCCAAAATAATAGGTAGGAATGGTTTTAATTTATGAATTATGTTTTAAATTCAATTAATTTTTGTATATGTTAAAAAGATTATATACAAGTTAGAAACCAAAAAAAAACAATTAATACCTAAATCTAATCTATTCAACAATACTTCAAATTGAGCTAGATGGAAGGGAGAAAGAAGTTCTATACCTTCACTTACCAATGAAGAAATCCATTTATTCTTTAGATGTGGTATTGATGGTGGATTGGATGTTCTTGCTTCAGATTTTGGAGACACTTGGGCAGCACCTCCCTTTTCATTTGCTTGGATTGATTGATGTTTAATGAAGGATGAATTGATTAGAGTGGATTGAAGATGGATTGATAAAGTGGGTGGATTGATTAGCTGATAAAAATGGAAAAGTTTGGTCATGTATTCTTGAGATCTATGGGTTGGTTTCCATGGAGGGTGGCATGTCAATTTATAGTTTTTGGAATATGAATTGGAAGGCTAGGATCTTGCCAAGTAGATGGAAGATCAATGGATAGTATTTAATGAGAAGATAGATAATTCTAGAATTATGAAATTTTAGTATTGTGGAGACATATTCATTGAATTCAAAATTTAATGGAGAAGAGTAGAAAGTTATAGAGACTTCTAGAATTGGAAGCTTCTAGAAATAGAAGCCTCTAGAAATATAAACCTCTAGATTTAGAGGTAGGGGATATGATTAGTTTAGGATTAGATTAGGTTAATAAATGATTATTAGAGGTTATTTGATGGAAACTCTAGGTGTAGGGATGCATAGGGTAGGTGGTAGGTGAGATTTAGGAATATTAAATTCCTATAAATTATTAATAGGGATTATATAGGATAATAATGAAATAAAATTGATTAATGATACAATGAGATATGATGATGGATTAGGAGGATTAATAATGGAATGATGGAATATTGGATAAATGATAAATATTGAGAAAGAGTGAAATATGATAAATATGATAAAATGGATTAATAAAAATAATTAATCTTGCAATTAATTATTATATGGATGATGTTGAGATATTTGCATGGACAAGTTAATTGTAATTAACCATGCTCGGCATTTTAGATGTCTACATTTTTCCCTTCTTTGAAGTGTTATTGTTGAGAACACTGAAAGTTAAAATAAAAAGAAGAGAATATGTTATGATGGTGATATGATGTCCCCTCGAGGGTTAGGCAGGGAAGGAATGACTCGGGTAACCGCTCAAAAAGAGGAGAGACCCAAGTTAGTAGATGAGAAATGATTAAAGGATGAGAATATTCAAGGATTTAGAGGATTAAAAAATAGGATGAGAGGATGAGAGTATTTGAGGATTCAAAGGATTAGGATTAGAGGGTTAGAATATTTGAGGATTCAAAGGATTAGAAGATATTGGATTTTGCATTTTGGATGCCCTAGTTAATGATGTATGACAAGAGTGAATATTTAGGATGTCGGATTATAGGTTATTAGATTTAAAGATATTAGATTTTGAGATGCCCCGGTCAAAGGGGTAGGATTTGATGATTTGAGGATGTTGGATTTGATGATGTGACATTTGAGGATTGATTTGATTTGGAGGATTAGATGATTGAGGATGTGTGGATGAGATAATAAGGATTGATATTGATGATAAGAGGATGTTATAAGATGCCCCACTATGGGGTAAGGATTTTGAATGTTTGATGCGAGATGATAATATTTGAATGTGATATTGATTTATTGATCAAGGATTGATTGGATGGGAGGATGAGGAGGTTAGATGGTTAGTTAGATGATGATAATGATAATTAGGTGTGGATGATGATAGAAGGGGGTGTGCTACCATAAATTTCCCACTGTTATCATCATTAGAAATTGTGATTGATGTGGCATAGAGAAAAATACACCAAGGTATAAAGACCATGGTGACTGAATTGCCAAATACCCTTCTTCTCATATCATTAAACATATTAATATTAAAAATATGGTCCTAATATAATTGGACCAAATAAAAGGGGCATCATATCATCAACCAAAATGTAAATGAAAACAAATAAGCAAACACACAAGCAAAAACACACACATTGCATTTTTGTATTTTTGTTTTGTTTGGATTTTTAGAATGTTTTAATTTTTATATTTTGGATTTTTTTAATGTTTATATTTTTGGATGTTATGATATTTTTATGTTTAGATTTTTGGATGTTTTAATTTTTAGATTTTAGAGTATTTGATGTTGGATTGCAGATGTTTGGATTTTTTTGATGTTTAGATTATTAGATTTTGGATTTTTTGAATGTTTAGATTTTTGGATGTTGTGATATTTGGATGTTTTTATTTTTAGATTTTAGATTATTTGATGTTGGATTTTAGATGTTTGGATTTTTTAGATGTTTAGATTTTAGATGTTTGAATTTTTGATGTTATGATATTTTGATGTTTTAATTATTTTGATGTTTAGATATTTGGATGTTTTAATTATTAGATTTTAGATTATTTGATGCTAGATTTTAGATGTTTGGAGTTTTTAGATGTTAAGATTATTTGATGTTGGATTTGGATGTTTGGATTAGATAGGTGATGAGGGATGGCAAAGAATGTAAGGTGGGGTGTAACTTTCTCCTATAAGTCCTAAAGTGTGTTTGGGGTAGGATTAAAGGGAAGGATTGAGGGAAATTGGATAGGTTGTATATGATAGGATGAGGATAGGAGAATGAGGATGAGGATAGGATAGGATAGGATAGGATGATGATTGGATTGAAGGATAGGATGATGACTGTTTGATGTTGGATTGTTTGATATGAGTGAAGGATATGTGGGATGTGAGATGAGAGATAGATAAATATGATGATTGATGTGGTATAGGATTAAATGGGGAGTTGAAAGGTGATAAGATATTCCCTCGTATATGGAATATGGATTGAGGGATAGATGTGATGTTCCCAAGAAGTAGTGGGGTAGGGTGGCATGTGTCGATGGATGGATGGGTCCAATTTTCCCCAAGTGTAGGGTAGGATGGGAAGTAAGGGGTCTAAGATGGATGATGCTCCTAACAGGATGGTAATAAGGTTTCCCCACTCATGATGGTGACAATTAAAAAGATACATGATGAGGATTGGATGAAAAGGAAATGATCATCGTTTGACCATGGATGTTCATCTTAAGGGGAATATGATGTGGATGTGAGGGATAAAAGGAAAATAACATTAGGGATGAATAAACGATTAGCTTAACAACATATGTTATAAGGAAACAATCAAACTAAAACAAAAATGTGACCAAGGTCTAAACAATACTTGGAAACATGCAAGCCCGATGTCTCTATGAGATGAAAGTGTGTGATATTTTGATGGTTAATTTCTACTGTTAAAGTGAAGACTTAATGAGTTATATGATAAGAAAAACTAGCCAATGTATAGGGAGTGATTAAGTCAAGTAGGTTGATGGAAGGTGAACGGAAGGATAAGTCATGCATTGCTTTGTTACCAGCTGGCCTCCATAGCCCCGATGGAGATACATATTATTCTTGTCACAACATTGCTCTACTACCAACCATGTGTTCATATAGCCCCTGTAGAGTTGTTGAACTACCCCTAGAGAGAGTCTTGAGGTGGATTTTTTTTTATATTTTTAATTTTGATATGTTTGTTTATTTTTTATATTTTAATTTTTTTCATAAAGAGGTTCCACTCTCTTGAGAACTCTCAAGGGGTTAATAATCACTAGTGGCTTTATGGGGGATGGAAAAGAGTGTACTGATGATATTGTCTTGAGTGTCTAAATATGTACCCAAGTGTCTTTACCAAAAAAATTTAAGTGTGTTAAAATGTGTGAATCTCTAGGAGGATGATGGTGTTTGAGCATTGGAGGTAATGATAGACCAAGGTCACACGTTTATAGTAGGCATTATTGACTTATAACATATGTGTGTAAGCTGATCAAGTGTTCAAATGAAGGGATTGGATGAATGTGATTATAGAAAAGGGATTAGATGCGAATGGATTTGGATGGTGGATGGAAAGAGAATGAGTGGGAAGGAAATAACATTTGTGCACAAACGACGAATTATGTGTTAAGTCTATTTTTATGTGTTTCGTAGTTATAAGGGGATTAAATGATTTATGATTGGATTGAGTGGTAGGGATGGTAAAATTAATAAGAGGAGTGGTAGAAATGGGTTGTGATGGCATAGTGGGAGGGAAGTTGTTAGTGCTAGGTTTATATCCTAAGCTTGAACGTCCTAGATTTTGATGAAGATAGATGGGTTTGTGAATGCCTTGTTTACGGATGCATAAAATTTTACCTCGATGTTTCATGTTAGTGAACATTTTAGTGGAATTTCGGATATGAATGGGATGGGGAAGATGATGCTATAGTTTCATCATGAGACTAGGGGTTGTAATTTTTTCATCCGAGAAGAGGGAAAACTTAACAAAGGATGGGAGATGAGATTTGTTTTGGGTTTTGGTTAGTGAGGAGTGTTCGGATGTACGATGATATTTGGATGGATGACAATGTTTGGATGTTGATTGAGATTCGGATGGTGGAAATGGGTAGGGATAGGATTGTGATGAAATGTTGGTGGATAGAGAGGTACAAGGATAAAAATTCCTTGGTTAATGAAATTTTGGACATAAGAGCTAAATTGCATAGCATGATTGTCAAATGTCCACGGGTGCGATGGAAGTCACAATAATAGTTTTCTTGATACCAAGATGGTTTGGGAAGGTTTTGATTGTATGATTTTTTTGGGGTATGGATGATCATGTTGAAGGTTTTTAGATGATGGAAGATGGTGGTAAATGATTCTCCTAAAGGAGTGAAGTGGTTTGGGTTAAATGGTTTGGATGGAGTAGGAAGTAATGGTTTGGAGGGAGTAGGAAGTAATGGTTTAGGATTAGGTGGTTGATGAGATGTTCTGTTGATTTGGATTTAGGATTTGGATTGGATTGGTGTGGTTTAGAAGATGAAGGGGATGGACTAGGTCTAGGGGCCAAAGTGGATGGTTTGGGCTTGGAGGTCGAAGTAGATTTGGGTGATTTTGTATGGGATGAAATATGTGGTTTTGAGGTGGATAGTTTTTCTTAGGATTAGATTGTTTGGGATTAGTAGATGTAGATGAAGGAGATGGGGTAGATTTAGATGAAGGGGATCGACATGATATTGAGGTCACATTAGGATTGGGTGATGTTAGGGCTGAAGTGGATGAAGGTGACGTAAGAGCCTTAGTAGATTGGAGTACGAGATGGAGTAGGGATAGGATTGATATAGGATTTGTTAGGTTGAGGATTTGGGGATTTAGGAGTCACTTTAGAGGTTTTAGGATTGGGGGATGATGGATTTGAAATAATATTATAGGATATAATAGTATTAGGTTAGGGTGATGAATAGGTTAAGATAGGATTAGATGTGGATGAAGAGGATGAGGGTCGTGGTATAAGCCACATTAGATTATTTAAGATTAGGGGTATAAGGGGATGAGTGTGACTTAGGAGTCACATTAGATGAGATATTTTTGATTGGGTTGGGATTAGGTGATGGAGAGGATGAAATAGGCTTATATGTTGAATTTGATGGTGGATTAGGGGATGTGGGACTATTTAGGAGAAATTATATAGATTAGATTGGGGTGACGAGGATGACGAAGATGAAGGACTAGGATGAGATGTGGTTGATATTGATTTAGGATTAAGTTGTTGTGAGTGATGTGGATACGTGAATGGGACTCAATTGTGGTTTTATGATGATTGAATTTAGGAGTTGTGGTTTTTGATGATTGTGCATGAATTTTGATGAGAGGAAGATGTGGGTCATGATGATTGATAGGGATTTGAAGGTTTGGGTTTTGGATGGTTGTGTGAATTTGGGATTGGTGACTAGAATAGAAATTACATAAAGGAGGTCCTATTGGTCTAGGTCAAAATTAGTGAGGTGGTCAAATTCGATGTAATTGGATTTTGGGGTGTGAGGATCTAATTGAGGAGAAAAAATAGAGATAAGATATCTCTTTCTCAATCTTATTTATTCAGAAGCATGTACAATATTTATAGGGAGGAGAAATAACTACATTCCCCAAAAACAAAGGAGAGGTTACAAACTATGTGAGAAAAATGTGATACTACATAATCATCTCAACCTAATTATATAAAATACTTTCTACATAACCTATGCCAACATTCCCCCTTATTACATTATTATTGCAAATATAACCCCTAAAAAGTTAAAATTTCACTTTTCCAAGGGATTTGGTGAGAATATCAACTACTTGTGCTTCTGTAGGACAATACTGGAGTTGAATGTTATGGTTCAAAACATGATCTTGAATGAAATGACAATCAATTTCAATATTATTTGTTCGTTCATGAAAGACAGGATTATGCACGAGCTTCAACACACTCGATTATTGCAATAGAGAATAGGTCATTATTTTTCAGGAATGCCTAGGTCATCCAAAATGTGACGTAACCATATTGCTTTGCACATAGATCCTTGTGCGACATGATATTCTACCTCTGTGGATGAAATAGAAAAAATATTTTGATTTTTACTTATCCACGAGATAGGCCCAGATCTAAGGTGAAAATTGTATCATGTGGTTGACTTCCTATCATCAATAGATCTAGCATGGTACTCCTTGAGTCGATGTATCCTTGTAATAAGAATTGATAATTTTATTATATTCCAGAACCATAATTAGTTGTTCCTTGGACATATCTCAATACATGCTTTTTTAAGCTGCGGTTTAGTGACATTTCTTTGGCTCTGCATGAATCTAGAAATATAGGTTGGAGGCAACGGAGGAAGGAGGTTGTTTAGCGACAACATAGCATAAATCGGTATGGTATATGTCAAATAGATGAGCCCTCCAAAAAATTATTCCTATGTAATCTCTGAAGTGTGAGAGTAAAATAAACCGCATCTACATGAGGTGAGTCCTAAAATCTTGAAAGTTGCAAGCCTTCTTCCATGGGAGTGGATATAGGTTTATAGTGGGACATTTTGTACTTTTATAGGATTTTCTTGGCATATTTTATCTCGGAGACAAAAATATGACGCTTTTAATATTGTGAACATATCTCCAAGCCAAGATAGTAATGAAGTAGCCCCAAATATGTCATGTCAAAGGTTCTTTTGAGATCATTCTTCATAATATCAAACCGATCTTTTAACATCGCGAATGATCACTAGATCATCTACATACACAACAAGAATGACTATTTCTCTTCCTACCTTCTTTATATAAAAATTGGATTATGAGGGGCTACGAGTGAACCCATGCTGCAAAAGGTGATCATCGATCTTGATATACCATGCCATTGGAACTTGTTTTAGTCCATACAGTGATTTGATGAGACGACATACCTTTTTAGGATACTCTTCATCAACAAATCCTTCAGGTTGGGTCATGTACATTTCTTCTTTCAAATCACCATTTAGGAAAGCACTCTTGACATCCATCTGCTTGAAGTTTTCATCCTTTTTGTGCTTCTAGTGCGCAAAAAACTCTGATGGTCTTGATCTTCGTAGTGGGTGCAAATATTTCTTCATAATCGATGCCCTCTTTTTGACAATATCCTTTTGGTATAAGTCATTCTTTAAGTTTTTCAATGGATCCATCTTCCTTATTCCGATTTTGCATGAGTGAGTCATATTCTGCATCCATGGCTTCTTTTCACTGAGGTTGAGTGAGTGCTTCACAAACATTATCAGGCTTGGATTTATTAATCAGTGAACTCATGAGTGCAAAATTTACCTCATTTATTGTTTGACTCGGATGAAGTATCTGGGAGTTGTTGCAAATGAGAGTCTTTGATGGTGCTTTGTACCCACTTCGGATGAGAATTCAATTGGTTTTGTGAAGAAATGTTTCGTTGATGTGAGGATGGATGCAGAGTAACATTCTCCAGTTATCCAAGGTCAACATATAGCTCCCCTTACAACACATATTTTATCGGAGTAGTCTCCTCTTGCTAATCATCTGATTCGGAGACTAGTTAATGATAGGTGATTGGTAATGAATCTTTTGTTGTAATTGTTGAGTCAAAGGATGACTCATCACAAACCACGTCTCGAATCTCGTATATTTTCTTTTTCTCATGATCTATGATATGACATGCCTTTGAGGTAGCTCTATAGCCCAGTAGGATGCATGGGAGTGTTTCGCTCGACTTTATTTCTCTTCTGAGCTAGGACATGCATGTATGTTGTGCAACCAAATACTCGTAAATGAGAAATTGATGGATTTATGCCACTCCATACCTCTTTTGGCGTTTTATTTTGTAGAATATTTGTAAGTGCCTTGTTGAGAAGATAAAAAATTTTTTGTACTTCTTCGGCCCATTATCGATCCTCCAGCTTTGTTGTTAATATCATGCAGCGAGCCATCTCCATCAATATGCGATTGCATCATTCAACAATGTCATTTTGATGGGATGTGTAGGGAGTATTTAGGGTCTACTTAATGCCTTGTTGGTTCAGGAATGCCAAGAACTTATTTGATGTGAATTCCCCCTTGATCTGAGTAGCAGAGTAGAAGAAGAGGTTGTTCGGTCTCTTTCACAACACGTTGATAGAAGATCTAGAAATGGTGAAGAGCTTCACTCTTCTTTTTCAAGAAAAACACCCACATATTTTGAGAGTAGTCATCCACGAATAGTTGGAAGTACTTGTATCTTGAAAAGGAAGCAGGAAATGGTCCATTCAGATCGGTATGAACTACCTCTAGACGTTGCTTGGCATGGAATGTGCTCTCCTTAAATGGATCCTTGTGTTTTTTTCCTGCAAGACAACTAGGGAAAAGAGGTAAGGAATTGGACAATTTGGGAAGTCCATGTACCATTGATTGTGAACTCAACTAATGCAAAGATCCAATAGACAAGTTACCATATCACTAATGCCATAGGGCAGTAGATTCTACTATTGAGGAAGATAAAGCTACTGTAGAAGATGAAATAGTATCTAAAGCAAATAACTTATCTTGTAGAAAAGTTCTAGCAATAACCCTACATTGTCTTGAGATCAAACATGATTTGATGCCATTTTGAACAAGAAATTATACTTTTAGATGATGATTCATGAGTTGACCGACTGATAAGAGGTCGTTAGTCAATCCAAGAACATATAGTAACTTTGTAAGTGTACATTTTTGTGGTCCCAGAGGAATGGTAACTTGGCCTATTCCTTCTACAACACACTCTTTATCATCTGCTATCTGAACCCAATCTTCAAGTGGGTTGTTCATTCAATGAATCAAACAACTTCTTATCACCTAACATATGTTTACTTTCTCCCGAGTCTATCAGCCAAACTCTCTTCATGGGTTACAAAGTCTGAGAGACTAGTACGAGGTTCTTACCACAATTGGCTCCTTCTGGTGACTCCTCATCGAGTCATAATCTGTTGAGCTGCGAGATGTTGCTTTCTACTACTTTCTTTGGTAGGGACATCATTTTGACTTTTTGCAAATCTTCGCGCCCAGATGTACTTGTTTGACTTGAGGACCCTTGTTTCAAGCCATTGTAATAGCAGTGATCAGTGTCATGACTTTTGGTTTTCCATATTTGAGACCACCTCTTGGACTTCTGAGATTTCTGTTGTTGATGCGAATGTGCATGAGTTTTATTTTTTTGGGGACATTTTTGATACTTCTAGCCACGATGTGGCTTCGAGAAAAGGGCTTTATCATGGGCCTCATCTTAGACTTAATTGATGGCCTCTTCTTGCTGCAGCAAGTTCACGAGTTCTTTGAATACCACTATTTGTTTAGATACATTCAGTGTTGTAACGAACACTCAGAGTTGAGAAAGGAGTTCTCTCAAGGTGATCAACACGTGAGAAGTTTGTCTTCCACCATTTCACCGAGCACTAATAACTCCGATCGCAACTCAACCACTCGATGTAAGAACTTCTCAACTTTCTCATCTAACCCCATAGAGAGGGTGTGCAGCTTTGGCAAGATGAAGGATCTTAGTCGATTTTTGGTTTCATAGATGATTTTTAATTTATGTCAGGCTTCCTTCGGCGTCTCGCATTTCGGATATGTAGTTGCACATCATCATTGACACTTAACATAATCAACATTAGAGCTTTGGTACTAGCAATCTCATATTTCATGAGTTCATCGGGCATGTGGGACTGCACACAGATCTGGTGACGATGCCCAATACTCCTTCAAATTGAAGGATTGTTTGCATCTTTGTTTTCTAGGCCAAAAAATTTGGCTCTTTAAGTAATTGAACATCCGAGAGTAGAATTTTTGGTGTAGACATTGTAATAAAATAAAATAAAATATTTATTTATTTATTGATTTCAAGAGATATTAAAACTTTACTCACCGATGAGAAGAACCATCTCATAGATGCTCTCGATACTCACGTGTTGAGAGACGTCGACACTTTGTGCGATGTTCTTCTTTGTCTTCGCAATCGGTGTCGTACCGGCTTCTAGTTCTTCTCGAACTCACTTTGCTTGACAACTGACATCAAAAGGAAATACTCCAAGAGTCCTTTGCGAACCAGTTCATCAAAGATAAGGTTTTCGGTGTTGTGTAGCTCATTGAGCAGTGTAAAGTAGAACCTAGAGCTTTCAGGGAGCTTACGACGGTGTTCTTTGGCTTGCGAGATGACGTTGTGGCTTTCAGTATTCTCAATCATTTCATTCACACTTGACATTCAACATGGCTTTGAGAGACTCCATGTTGCCTTGGTAGAAGCTTCTTCTCTAGGTAATTAATGTCACCTTTTTTTTAATTATTTAGCAAACATGGCTTTCGAACACCTTCTATTTCTCCCACGTCCTGGCATCTACATCGAGAGATCCTCCTTACAAGTTGCAGAGCCATGTATCCACTCCTACCACACTGGTCAAAGAGACTTCTACCACGTGCTATGTTTTTTCACGCAGATCTTTCAAAACAAGTCCACGTAGTTCTAAATAATTTCAGCAAAAATAAGACAAGTTAGGTAAGCCACGTAGCCTCTTAAAAAGTGTCCACGCAAGTTACAACACTTGTGAATGACTCTCCACGCAGAAGGTAGATGTTTACTTTGTCTTTTAGTGTAGAAATTGGTCTGTTTGTACACGTACTATCATAATTCCTCACGCATGGAGCCTGATTGGAGATTTTAATACATCTTCACTTGGGTATACATTGGAGCAATCAGAAGAAAAGAAGAACTAGTAGCCAATTTCCACGTAACTCTTTGGTCTACCACACGTATAGCCAAACTCCAGGTAGAGAAATAAATTTTAAAATATATTGCATTAGATCCTACGCAGGTGATCTGCAGACTCGACGTACATGCTCTTTCACGCTGATCTCAACATATGCAAGGTTCCACGTTCAGTTCTTCCTCCACCACACAGTAGTCTCCTATCTCTTCTACGCAATGATGAATGATAAATACACGTATATCTATATGCTATGGATTTAAAAAACTGGCTCTACATTAGACGCACATGCCATAGATTATAAAAGCTTTGATACCAGATTGTGAGGAGCTAATTGAGGAGAATAAATAGAGATAGGATATCTCTTTCTCAATCTTATTCAAGGCCGAATTAAAGGTCGGGAGCGCCCTCCTCACAAATTTAGTTGATATTGTTTTCATCAAGTAAATACATAAAATATGTCTATATTCTTGTATTTTTAAATTTACATCATAGTCATAATAAAATAATAATAAAAATATCTTATTAAATTATCACGAAGGATGCAAAATACTTTGCGGATGGAAAACATTAATCGTATGAGATGCTCGAATGCAAAAATACAATATTTTATACAAGGCTTCTTACAAGTCTAATTTAGCCATATCAAGTAGGTGACAGGAACTCTATCTTGAAATAAAGCACCATTTTTTTGCAAAGAAACAAAAATGTTTATGTAGCTCCCATGGTTTTGTGAAGAGTTGTATTTGGACCAGGCCTACGATTCCTCCATAAAAAAATAATAGAAAATTTCCCCAAAAAATTAAGAATAGAAAATCAAATATTTTTTTCCTTCAATTATACTCACCTCTACTAGATACACGTCAATGACATTATAAAAATACATTAACCTTTTTCTAGAACAAATTACACACCTACATAATCTAGAGCTACATCAGAGAATGGGTAACAATACCAACAAAATCATATGTGCTTATAAATATGTGATATTTTCTTTTACTTGCAAAAATATTACAAAACTTTTTTATGTGTATGCGTGAAATTTATGTTACTATATAATAATATCTATAAATGGATTGATCAATATTAAATCTTTAGATAAATTATTTTAAAGTTAAGTTCTAAAATTGACCAACAAAAAGGAAATTTTTAGATTTAAGCGCCCCTTGTCTGCTTGTCAAATTTACCTAGCGCAACAGTCGCCTAGTTTGCCTAAGGCTTAATCCTCCGATCTTATTTATTGAGAAGAACCTACAATATTTATAGGGAGGACAAATAACTATATTCACCAAAAAAAATTTTTCAGAGGTTAAAAATTGTGCCGAGAAAAATGTGTACTCACTACCCAATCATCTCAACCTAATTATATAAAATACTTCCTACGTAACCTATACCAACATGGGGATAGTGGTTTACATTTTTTAGGTCGAGGTGTGGATTGAGATGATTTGGTTTACTCAAAGAGGAAGTCAATGGGGTGAGTGGTATTAGGAAGATGATTTTTTTAATGAGGTTAGATAAGAGATGATGGCTTAGGGGGTGATTGGTTGATTGAATATTAAAGATCGATATTTATTGATTAGATGTTAGATGAGTTCTAGGATATTAAGATAAACGTGAGATGGTTGATTTGGATGACAAGGAGAGGATTGGTTAAGGTAGGATGCGAGATGTGAGATTTATTTAGTAAGATGTTGGATGGTGTGCGAGTCTCCATGGTCAAAGTGATATGGTTGACTTTGATGGGTGGGGGATGATGGGATACCTTATTTTATGGATTTAGGAAGAGGTAGGGGTTTGGGTGTTGGTTTGGAGAGGATGGAGATTGAGGATTAAAGGCCATGGTTTGATAAGATGTGTGGGTGATTTTATTTAGATTAGGTTGGTTAGTTAAGGATGGATATGGGATTTGGAATGGGATTGTTTGATTATGGATGATTAATTATAATAATGTTTGAGTAATTAAAATGTTAAGGTGATGGGATGGCTAAGGATGTTCAAAAACAAACAACAAACATGCAACACGTACCCTAACTAGTCAAGTGGGAATGAAATCAAGCTAAATCCCGATTTTAATACCACACAACAATGACATGGTGCCACAATTGGATCCCACCTATGTGTCAATGTGAGGTCAAATAGAGAGTGATGTTGGGAGTGTGGCATCCTTCCACTACGTTGGTGCTCAAATTAGGCTCGCCCTTTGTTTGTCATTTGAAATTCCTCGGTTTGCAGCCTCTTCATGTCATGTTTTTCTATCTCCCCGAGTTGGTGCTTGAAGACTCTATCCTCAATTTGGTTGTCATGATCAGTCCCTTCCTTGGTCAAAGATCATTTAAAGGTCCAAAATTTGTTTTTTCGTTTCTCTGTCCATCTGAAGGAGTCTGTAAATTGGGTGTAAAACTTGGGTTGTTCCTTTCCTTCCATTTTCCGCAGTCACGTATTATTTTCCCTGTCATTTTTGTCCCAAATACCTAAGGAAATGTGATTGGATGTAGCTCAGAGGATCATGTTTGAACCTTATAACATTTCCAAATTCTCTATCCTTGAAGAAAAATTCATCTTCGAGCTCAAATGGTGGTTTTCCTGCATTTTTATGGTTTGTGGGTGTGTTTTTCCCTATCAAATTTACATCTCTGCATCAGTGGAAATGTGGCCCTTTTTGGTTGGATGCGGCTCGGCGGGGCACTCTAAAAACTCTATGGCTTGCTTCAACCCAAAACATTTCCACATGGAGGAACGACACTCATTTGAAAATTCACCTTTTGGTTTGGCCTTGAGTTGCAGCCGGGGGACACGTGGAGGATTCCGCTACTTTTCGCGGACTTAGAAAAAAATTCATGCATTTGGTACAATTTTGGTGGGACATGGACACGTGGTGGGCTGGTACTCATTTGAGGATCTACCTCAGGGCCCCACCTTAACCATTGCGACAAGGAGACATGTTGAGGCTTTCATCAGCTCCGCTTTGTACTTAAACTTTCAAAGAAATTTTCTAAGGCCTGGGAAACGTGGTGAGCCCACACTTGTTCATTGTCTTCGCTCTTGGGCACCATCTCGAAGTTGCGCCATGAAGACACATGGAGGATTCCGCCGGGTCTTCCCATACTTTAACTTTCAAAGTAATTTTTCAAGGCACAGGGACACATGGAGGGACCACACCTATTTGGGGACCGGCCCCTACGTTTTATTTTGAATAAGCGTCAAGAGGACACTTGGAGGCTTCCGCTCATTCTGCCCTTTACTTGGACTTTTCAACAGCCAAAGGAGACTATCTCGGACCCTAGACACATGGCACCTTCCGCTTTGAAGCTTCATCTTTTGAATAGAATCTGGCCTGACCGAGACATGTGTTGAGTTTGCGCTTGTTTGGGGTATATACTTTTAGGGACCATCACAAAATGTGCCATTGAGACACGTGGAGGCTCCCGTTGGCTCCTTTTTTCACCGAGACTTTTCAAAGGCCAAAAGGTAGTTTTCTTGGGCCTAGGGTACGTGGAAGGCTCGCACTTGTTTGAGACTTGCCTCTGTGCTTCTCCTTTGCAGTTGCGCCAAGGAAACACCTAGACGTATATGATATAAAGTGCAAAAGGGGAAGGATCAATTGTGTTCTTTGTGCATTTCACCTGTTCTTCCACCATTTTTTCTCCAAGACTCTTGGAAATGTGAATACACATTGTTTTTCATCGTTCTTTGATGAAATTATTTATCGTCTTTGTCGGTAAGGTGTCATTGAGTGGATTCAAAACTTAAATTGTGAGTCCAAGGATAGTTAAGATTGATATTTTGAAGAGGGAATTACTCAGGTACTCGAAAAAAATGGGAATTACCAAAGGAAATGGATGTGGGGTAGAAATTGCAGAGGAAAAAGAGGAAAAAGGGATAAAATGATGAAAGCGCAAGCATAAAAGGTGAAAAAGGCATTACCTCAAGAGCAAAAAGGAATGACCTGTCAAGTCCAGCTATGTAGAGGCTCCGAAAAATGATTAAAAGGGGATTTCTCGCATGACTGAATCAAATGATTAAAAAGATTGCTGAAAATTTGTGGCATGGCATCCTAGTAATTAATCGAGGGCCCAAGAAACATGATCAGTTCATAATTGGTTCACTCTGTAGATTTCGGATCTGAAATGTCAATTAGTTCAATTGTTAAATGTCATTGTTTGAAACAAATTGGTAACAAGCAAAGGTCCCTAGAATATTATTCTCTTTTGGATGGAAAATTGAGTGAGAAAAATTATAAATGCAATGAGAATACTCTTACAAATGGTCGGAGTTTGAATTCTTGAATTTTTTTGAGAATGCCGTCTTCGGGAGAGACTAAATTCGAGATAACCTATTATTTTCTTTTGTGTTAGATTTTCTATCATGTCAAGTTGGTTGCATATGTATAGCCATTGATGAGCAGCACTTATATTTCTTTGGAAGCTTTCCCCCTTTTGATGAATCTAAGTAATTTTGAAAATAATTTATGTCCAATCTCTAGCAATTTATGTCTATGTCCGCTTTGTTTGAGAATGTCTCAAATAGTTTCTTTCATTCCTATTGCAATCTTACATTGAATTTTTATGAAATCACATAGGATCTTGTCCCCGTGTGATTTTAATGGTATTTTTAGTTTCATTTCAAGAGTATCCTTCATCTTGGATGAGATAAAAAAATTTAAAATCAATTCACTATCATTTATTGATAAAGATTGTCTGTAAGTCTTCGGGTGTACCTTAGGTATGATTTATCAGAGACTTTGGTGTTTAATTGAGTCTTTCAATTGGATCCTTCGTGTTGGAGTCTCATAGATTGTGTGAAAACGTGTTGATCGGGCCTCCATTTGAGCACACCTTCTGTTGAAGGAACGCATTGACTATTCTGAAGCTTTCTGTTGTTGAAGTTATTCATTGTTGTGAAGTACCTTTGAATATATGGTATGATAAAATTTATCATACTTCATCTCCCACCAAAATCATTTAAAAACCATTGATCCATCCTGAACTACCCTTGTTTTCCCTGTGTATCAACAAAGGAACAAAATCTACTTGCAAAAATATATAAAACAGTCAGGATTTCTTCATGTCTTTAGTAACCTTATCCTTGTGATGAAAATATCTCCATCATTTAGAAGTGACAACTCTTAAGAGTTAAATCATGGAGAAGTGACCGTATTTTTCCAAGGTTCTCTTCATAGAATTTGTGTAAAAGAAGGATATCTCCATCTCCTTCATCAAACAAATGTTACACTAAGGGCCCTCTCACCCTGGTTGAAGAGCCACGGCCTAAAGTAGTGAGGACAGGTCAAATCCTCTTAAAGGTGTTATCCATCTTTCCCCAAACTTGAGTAAGAAAGGGTCGCTAGATCTCATCCCCGGCTATAAAACAACACACACTATGATCTATCTACCTCTAAGCTCCCTACGGAATATGTGTTGTTTCTCGGCTTGAAAAGGAGAATGAAATTGGATATCAACACTCGTGCCACCATTTTCGGGACTCTTTGAAGTATTTGAACAAAGGTGTACATGTACATGACCAATAACAGTATGCTAATGCTTTTTACAGATTTTAAAGTGCAAATACATTGTTGAAACATCATTATTTGTTCAGATCTGTAAAAATTATTCAAATTTGTGAGTTCTGAGTGCAATATTTCCAGCTTATATAGTTATTGCACTAAGATTTGTATCATCATTAATAAATTTGGGTAAAATAAGAGAAGATCTTGTGAGCTTTGCATGAATCTAGTATTGACAAACATTTTATGGGTCTTTCATAGTGCATTTGCACAAACTAAGGTGAAAATCCTTAGTGGCGACTTCGTGTTGTTTAAATTCTTTATAAATACAAGTGTCTTAACATATATCAAGTGAGATTTTTCATTAATATATGCAAATCTAGAAGGAAGAAGATATTTCTTTGCTAAGGACCCTAGTAGAAGGTTGTTTTAAGAGCCGAGAAAGTCTAATTCGAAGGAATAAGAATTTAGAAGGCTATTGGAGATCAATCATCAAGAAGGAGATCTCCATTGGTGAAATTGATCATCCTATGATTGAAGATTGCAGTACCTCCTCAAGTGCTTCAATCGGGTAGTCTCTTTGTTGAATTAAATTCTCCACCTGGAGAGGGTCCATCATCTGTATTTGAAACATTTTCTTCTCAATCTTCCCCTGTATTTTCAAAATCTAATAGAGTTTTCCAAGAGATAGAGCCTTTAGAGGGAATTCATTCTGAAAATTTTATCCCTATACCACATAGACCCATTACTCCTCATCATTTTGTTTCTCCTGTAAGATCACCTCCTCAGAATAATATGGATCATCCTCCACCCATACCTCCATTTGTCGTTAATAATTTTGGTCCCATCAGTTTTAGAGGTATGGCTAGCTATCCAAATGTTGTGTCATAGGATGTAAGAAACAAATTACCAAGTTTCAAGGAAATATTGCAATAATCGGTGATCAACACTTGAAACTATTTGTCAATATGATGGAGGATTTCAAATAGAGTTTGAAGATTTATACATTAAATTATTTATTCATACTCTAGAAGAAGATGCAAGGGATTTATAAATCTCTGCCGAGATAATTCCATTGACTCTGGATAGAGATGAAGAATGCCTTTAGAATTCAGTACAGTGATAAAATAGACCATAGGTTTCTTTTATCAGAGTTTTAAAATATAAAAAGGAATCCTAATGAATCAGTGAATGATTTCAACACTAGATTTAATAAAACATTGAGAATACTTCCTATTAATTTGAGGCCATGTGATGAATCATGTCTAATAAATTATTTGGATGCATTTGACAAGAAAATTGCTTACTATTTGAGGGATAAGAACCCTGGGACTTTGAGGTACGCCTTTACCATGGATCTGTAAATTGAGAATAATATTAAAGTAGTTGGAAAACCTCCTAAGAGGAAGGTGTTAAATTGATCAACCACCGAGAAGCCTCAATCAAGGTTGTGGATCTTGAGGAAGTTGTAAGGACTTTAGCCAAGGCAGAGAAAGGAATTAGATAAGGTTCTCAGGGTCAACATAGGAAATAAGGACAAGATAGACTTGTAAATCATTCTATAAATGATCGATGAGGGTCTTATGATAGAGGTAAAGGACTATAAATGAGGATTAGTGTGATAAATGCTTCTTACCCCACCTGCCATGTGATGTAGATCAACAAGTTGAAGAAGATGATGATGATGACAACATTGATGATGATGCATGCATGGTGGACTGATCTACAAGCTCACAACAAGGAGCAACTTCAACTTAGGTAATAAGTGTAAGAATTGCTACAAGTTTTTGGGACTGCATTCACTGGGTACCTCTTCTTCCTCCCTCTCATACATTAGAAATATATATGGTACAAGCATTTGAACTTCCTAATAATGATTTTGAGTACCTAAGAGCTCTAATGATTAAGAATTACGATGGAGGAATCCCATCGAAGAGGATAGATAACTGCTAATGAATGATGTTGTGGCCTAAGAAAAGGAGTATAACATGAGAAGTAAAGTTGTCAAAGGGGCACGGCCTCAAGCCAAAATAAGGACCTCATTTCTCACCAATGTCCGAAAATATACTCCAAAGAAAGATGCACCTTGCAAAGGCCATGTTGTCTCAAGTAGAACTAGTGTGCCCACCCATGCCCAAAATGTTAAAAACCTTGTGCCATCTGATGAGTTTTTCAACCTTTCTCCAAATTCTTCTTTGACCAAATACATTCCCTATGAAATTGCCCAAGTCTTGAGTTAGATCAAGATTTCTATCCCAGTTGTGGAACTTCTTAGGATTCCTGAGCATAAGAAGATGACTTTTGAGTATTTGGGATTAGGGGAAGATAGGAGTTCCAGTAGAAATATAAATAATGTAAACTCTCCTCCTTCAACTATTGTAGACCTAGAAAAACCACCAACATTAGAGGAGATAGGTGAACCACCTGAAGTCTAATTAGGGACATATTTAGTTGAGTCTTAGTTAAATGTTGATCAATTTTTTACAACACTCGATTATTAAAGACATGCTTTTGCACAATTGTATGTTTGACTCCGGAGCATCATGCGATGTTATGCCTCTAGAAGTCATGAATTAATTGAACATTAAAGTGACAAAACTTATGGCAAGTGTACTCGCAATGGATTCTAGAGAGGTCCTAGTTGTAGGGTGTGTGAAGGGTTTGGTGGTATAACTTGCAGCTTATCCGTAATAACCTAAAACTTAATGTTGTTATTGTTGATTACCCTACCAAATGGGGCATGTTGTTATCAAGAAAGTGGGCTACAAGTTTTGGTGGAAGTGTTCGAGATGGATATATCTTTTGCCACCATTCCAATTGAAGGAAGCCTTGTAAAGTTGTATGGAGAGAAGAAAATGTTACACTTTATTGAAGATCCAAATAATGTTTCTTATGAAGTGTTATATTATGATGGAAAGGAGCACAAGATTGATCAGTGCAAATGTCTTGAACAAGTGGGTTTACCTTGGACCTTGTTATTTGATGGAACCTATTCCAAGTTTGGAAATGGTGCTTGCCATTGTTCGATCTCCCCAAGCCAAGAAGAGTTTCTCTTTTATTTCAAACTTAAATTTGGATGTACTAACAACATTGTTGAGTATGAAGAATTGTTATTAGGCTTGAGAATTGCATGGAAATATGACATAAAGGATGTCATGTCAAAGGGGATTTAGAATTGATTGTCAAGAAAATTAGGAAACTGTATGCTACTAAAAATATGAGAATGAAACACTACAAACATGCAGTTTGGGATTTGATTGAAATGTTTAACTCTTTTAATATGGTGCACCATGATAGAAAGTTTAATGTTGTTGCAAAAAAGTGAGCAGTGCTAGGATCCAGTTTTTGGAATTGTACAATGTCTCCATTTTGTGAGTATGATGCTGAAATACTAACAAGGCCATCTATCCCTAATAACATTAAAAATTGGCTAGTGTTTGATGATGATGCCTAGATGAAATGGTTTTTGTAGAGCCAATGCAAGTTTGCTGACCAAAATATAGATTGGGAACCAATGGTGTGTGTTGTTGAAGGAAAGGAAACAATATTTGGTAAAGAAATCATCCAGTTGAAGAAAAACACAATTCCCAGAGGTTTGGTGGCTCTTGATTCAAACTTTGATAATGCTGATTTCATTATTAAATGAAATATGTCTGTTTCAAGAGATGTGGAAGAACACGACTTGGGCACAAAGGAAAATCCATGCAAAATATGGTTAGGAAGCAATCTCAGCAAGGAAGAGAAGCAATCCTATGTTCAATTGCTGAAGAAATATCAAGACTACCTAGCTTGGTCTTACTCTGAGTTGAAGGCATATAGGGAAGATTTGTTCCAATATGAGATTCCTCTTGAGTCTAATGCCAAGCCTTTCAAGAAAAAAAAGTCCCATCAATCCACTTCTTTCTTTGAAAATGCAAGAAGAACTGAATAATTTGAGGGATGGAGGGATCATTCATCCCACAAGTTACACTTCTTGGGTTGTAAACCTAGTGCCTATCAGAAAAAATAATGGTGACATAAGGCTATGTGTAGAATTAAAAAACATGAATAGAGCATCATTGAAAGATAACTACCATTTTCCAAACATGGAGAAACTGATACAATTGGTAACATGTTCTGAATTGTTATCTACTCTAGATGGTTTCTCTGACTATAATGAAATTGTTGTCAAGGAGTCGAAAAGAATAAAGACTGCCTTTACTACTCCTTAGGGAAATTATGTCTATGTCAGGATGCCTTTTAGCTTAATGAATGCTGGAGAAAATTTCCAAAGAGAAATGGATGTAGAATTTGCTAGTTATATCAATGATTTCATTTTTTTATCAAGATGATGTAAGTATGTTTTCCGAAATAGAAATAATCACTTGCAAAACTTGGAGAGAATGATGATAAGGTGTAGAGAGTATGGCATATCATTAAATCCCAAGAATTTCCACTTTGGAGTGCAAAATGCAAAGCTTCTTGGTCACATTGTATCAAAAGAAGGGGTAATGATAGATCTAGAGAGAGTGGAAGCCATCAGAAAGGTTCCAATTCCAAGAACTAAGAAGGGAATTCAATCCTTCTTTGGAAAAATAAAATTTATCAGAAGGTTTGTGTCTAACTTTTCTTTGAGAAATGACCATCCCCATTACTAACATGTCAAGAAGGACCAAGTTATCAAATTCGAAGAAGTGTCCATTCAAGATTTCAATGGGATCAAAGAAGAACTAAAGCATGCCCCTGTTTTGGCAGCCCCAAATTACAACAAGATTTTTCAAGTGTTTTCTTTTGCTTCAGAAAACACCATTGCATTTTTTTTTTTACAGAAGGATGATGAAGGGGCTGAGAGACCAATTGCATTTTTTAGTAAGGCATTGTAGGGAGCTGAGTTGAAATACACCATCATGGAGAAGAAAGCATTTTCCTTGGTGAAAGAAACAAAGGTTTTCAGACCCTACATCTTGAGTTCTAAAGTTGTTTCTTATGTTCCCCACACCATGGTGAAAGACATCTTATCATAGATGGAGGTCTCAAGAAAAATATGCAGATGGGTGAACAAGTTGTAGGAGTATGACATGGATATCCAAACCACAAAATTGGTAAGAGGTTTGGGCCTAGCTAAGCTTATGGCTAAGAGCAACTTGTAAACTATTGAGGTGAATGAAGTAGAAGGAGAAAGGGTGGATGTCCTTGAAAATTTGGTAAGTTCTAAATGGTACAAAGATATAATCTTTTATCTCAGACATCTATGTTGCCTTGAATATCTGAGTAAAAATCAGAAAAGAGCTCTTAAGTTAGCCTCTCAAAAGTATGTCATTACTGATTTTGGGTTAGCTTGGAAGAACCCCGAGGGAGTTCTCTTAAGATGCATTACTTGAAAATGAGGCCCCCAAAATAATTGTTGATCTCCATGGAGGGGTCTAGGGGGAATTTTGCTTTGGAAGAGTTACAACACATAAAATCTTGAGGGTTGGTTATTGGTGGCCAACTCTCTTCAAGGATACAACTCTAGTGGTGAGGAAATGTGAAAGTTTCCAGTGTTTTTCTGGAAGAATGAAAGCTTCAGGATCCCTTCCTTTGTAGCCTATGTCAGTTGAAGCCCCATTTAGACAACGGGGAATGGATTTCATTAGGGAAATTTCTGATCCTTCTAGTGCTGGTCATAAATGGATTCTTGTAGCCACTAATTATTTCACTAAGTGGGTGGAAGAAATCCCCACCAAGAAGGAAAAACACCAAGTTATCATGGAATTCATGCTTTGAATCAAATCATATGCATATTTGGAGTGCCAGATAAAATTGTTGTTGATAATGCCATGAGTTTCGTGAGCCAAACCTTTGGTGGCAATGTGCAAAGATTATGGGATCAATTTGACATATGCCTCTAACTACAATCCCCAAGGAAATGGAAAAGATGAGTCCAATAATAAAAAATTGTTGAAGATCATTAGAAGAACCTTGGAGCTGAACAAAAATAAATGGGGTCAAAGAATCAAGTTTGCTATTTCAGGTGACAAAATCACCATCAAAAGAGCTACTTGGTAAAAGCCCATTTGAATTGGTATATGGAACTCAAGCTTTAATGCCCCTCCATTTGCAATTGTCTTCCTTTCATTTTGTTCAATGATTGAAGACCAAGAATTTATTCCATATGATGCTTGAATCAATCAAATTATTGAGTTGGATGAAGAAAGAAGGGCATCCCATCGGTGGCATGTGAAGTTCGTAGAAAAGTTGAAAAAGCTATTTGACAAAAAGGTGACACCCAGAGCTTTCAAAGATTGGGGATCTTGTGCTTTTATGGGATAGTAGGCATGAATATAAGCGAAAGCATGGTAAATTTGATGTATTATGGATGGGACCTTATTCAATTGATATTTGAATTGGTGAAAATACATTTTTCCTAAAAGACTTAGACGGGGAAGTACTTAAATTTCTGTTAATGGTATGCATTTGAAACATTTCCTTGATTGATTTCTCGAGAATCAAGGTATACTCCATTTGTACAGTGTATAGTTCTTTATTCTCATTTGCTTTTTGTTTTTTGTTCATTCTTGTCCTTGGTGACCTAGTTTTTTTGGTTTCTGGTTTGCTTTTTTAGGATGGTTGTGGTTGTTCTTCTCTCGTAAGCTTTTATTTAACTCGTCCCAATGGTCTATTTTTGGAACTTGGTCTATAATTTGTTCTTGTGGCACTCACAAGGAGTTCCCATCCCTGATTCATAGCCAATGTTCGTGCTCAAATTAGGCTTACCTCGTTTGTCATTGAAATTCCTCAGTTTGCAACCTCTATCATGTTTTCTATCTCCCCGAGTTGGTGTTTGAAGACTCTATCCTCCATTTGGTTACCGTGATATGTCCCTTCCTTGGTGGAAGATCACTTAAAGTTCCAAAATTTCTTTTTAATTTCTCTGTCCATCTGAAAGAGTTTGTAAATTGGGCGTAAAACTTGGGTTGTTCCTTTCCTTCTATTTTCCGCAATCATGTATTTTTTTCCCTGTCATTTTTGTCCTAAATACCTAAGGAAACATGATTGGATGTAGCTCAAAGGATCATGTTTGAAACTTATAACATTTCCAATTTCTTTTTTCTTGAAGAAAAATTCATCTCCGGCTCAAATGGTGGTTTTCTGCATTTTTATGGTTTGATGGGTGTGTTTTTCCTCATCAAATTTACATCTCTGCATCAGTGGAAATGTGGCCCTTTTTGGTTGGATGTGGCTCGGCGGGGCACTCTAAAAACTCTATGGCTTGCTTCAACCCAAAATTTTTCCACGTGGAGGAACAACACTCATTTGAAAATTCACCTTTTGGTTTGGCCTTGGAGTTGTGTCGGGGGACACGTGGAGGATTCCGCTACTTTGCCCAGACTTAGACAAATTTTTCATGCATCTAGTACAATTTTGGCGGGCCATGGACACGTGGTGGGCTAGCACTCATTTGAGGATGTGCCTCGGGGACCCACCTTAACCATTACAAAAAGGAGACATGTTGAGGATTTCGTCGGCTCCGATTTGTACTTAAACTTTCAAAGAAATTTTCCAAGGCTTGGGACACGTGGTGAGCCCGTGCTTGTTCAGGGTCTTCACTTTTGGTCACCATCTCGAAGTTGCGCCATGAAGACACGTGGAGGATTCCGCCAAGTCTTCCCATACTTTAACTTTCAAATAAATTTTCCAAGGCACTGGACACATGGAGGGACCGCACCTATTTTGGGACCGACCTCCGAGTTTTATTTTGAAGAAGCATCGGGGGACACTTGGAGGCTTTCGCTCATTCGCCCTTTACTTGGAATTTTTAACAACCAACGAGACTGTCTCGGACCCTAGACACATGGTGCCTTCATGAACCTTCAACTTTTAATGACTCTGCCAAACCGAGACATGTGTTGAGCCCGCACTTTTTGGAGTCTCTACTTTTAGGGACCATCTCAAAATGCTCCATTGAGACACGTGGAGGCTCCCGCTAGATCCTTTTTCACAGAGAGATGTTTCAAAGGCCAAAAGGTGTTTTTCTTGGGCCTAGGGTATGTGGAAGGCTCACACTTGTTTGAGACTTTCCTCTGTGCTTCTCCTTTGTAGTTGTGCCAAGGAAACACGTGGACAACTACGATATAAAGTGGAAAAGGGGTAGGATCAATGGTTGTTGTGCATTTCACTGTTTTTCCACCATTTTTTCTCCAAGACTCTTGGAGACACGAATACACACTATTTTTCATTGTTTTTTGATGAAATTATTTGTCGTCTCTATTAGTAAGGTGCCATTGAATGGATTTAAAACTTAAATTGTGAGTCCAAGGATCATTAAGGTCGATATTTTAAAGAGGGAATTACTCAGGCACTTGAAAAAATGGGAATTACTAGAGGAAATGGATGTGGGGAAAAAATTGCAGAGGAAAAAGAGGAAAAGGGATAAAATGATGAAAGTGCATGTGCAAAAGGTGAAAAAGGCATTTCCTCGAGCATAAAAAGGGATGACTTGTCAAGTCCAAATGCGCAGAGGCTCAGAAAATGATTAAAAGGGGGATTTCTTACATGATAGAATCATAATTATTAGAAATAATCCTAAAAAGTTGTGGCATGACATCCTAGTCATTAGTCAAGTGCCCAAGAAACGTGATCAATTTACAATTGGTCCACCTGGCAGATTTCGAATCTAAATTTGTTAAACGTTGTTGTCTGAAAGAAATTAGTAACAAGAAAAGGTCCCTCGAATATTCTTCTATTTTTGGGGAAATTTGAGTGAGAAAATGTATAAATGCAATGAGAATACTCTTGCAAATTGTCGAGTTTGAATTCTTGAATTTTTTTTTGAGAAATTTGTCTTCGTGATAGACCAAAGCCGAGATAACCTATTATTTTCTTTTTTGTTAGATTTTCTATCGTGTCAAGTTGGTTGCATATGTATAGCCATTGATGAGCATTGAGATTGCTCTGGAATATTTCCCCTACTGATGAATCTAAGTAATTTTGAAAATAATTTGTGTCCAATCTCTAGCAATTTATGTCTCCGCTTTGATTCGAATGTCTTCAAATAGTTTCTTTCGTTCTTATTGCAATCTTACATTGAAATTTTTGTGAAATCACATAGGATCATGTCCCTGTGACAATTTAATGGTATTTGCAATTTCATTTCAAGAGGATCCTTCATCTTGGATGAGATAAACAAATTTAAAATCAATTCACTTTGTCATTTGTTGATAAATATTGTCTGTAAGTCTTCTAAAGTGTACCTTAGGCATGATTTATTAGAGAATTTGGTGTTTAATTAAGGCTTCCAATTCAAACCTTCGTGTTGGAGTCTCATAGATTATGTGAAAACATGTTGATCTAGGCCTCCATTTGAGTAGACCTTTTCGGTTGAAGGAACGTATTGACTGCTATTAAGATTTCTATTGAATTTGTTCATTGTTGTGAAGTCCCTTAGAATATCTGGTATAATCAACTTTATCCTACTTCATCTTCAACAAAAATCATTTGAAAACCATTTATCCATCTTGAACTACCCCTGTTTACCCTGTTTATCAACAAAGGAACAAAATCTACTTGTAAAAATATGTAGAACAATCAAGATTTCTTCATGTCTTTAGTAACCTTAGCCTTGTGTTGAAAATATCTCCATCGGTTAGAAGTGACAACTCTTAAGAGTTAGATCATGGAGCATTGACCGTATTTTCCCATGGTTCTCTTCATAGAATTTGTGCAAAAGAAGGATATCTCCATCTCCTTCATCAAACAATGGTTACACTAAGGGTCCTCTCACCCTGGTCGAAGAGGCACAACCTAAAGTAGTGAGGACAGGTAAAATCCTCTTAAAGGTGCTATCCATATCTCCATAAATATGAGTATAAAGGGTCAATTAGATCTCATACCTAGCTACACAATAACACACACTATGATCTATCTACCTCTAAGCTCCCTATCAAATATGTGTTGCAACTCACCTTGAAAATGAGAACTAATTTGGATACCAACACACTATAGCTTGATATGAGGCCAAATGGTTTCCTAATTTAAGATGCACAAGTTCACTAGGGGTGTCCCTGATATACCTTGTGGTATGTGGGGCCCAAGTCCATGTTGTAAGGATGTTGTCTAAGGCCTAGGTATTGGGATGTGGAATCCCCTCACTTCACGTTGCTCTTAAAATAAGCAAGCGCTTAGCCAATAACGATAGCTCTCCAAGAATTTATATACCCCGCCGGAACATGGGGTGTGTCTACATGTGTGGAGGTGAATCCCACTATCCCGAGACTCCTAAGACTATGATAAGTGTGTGTATGTCATTTTCACGTCACGTTACCCCCTAAAAATGAAAAAGTGGAAGGTTATCCACTTTTTATCCTCAAGATTGTCTTAGGACACGAGAGGAGAGCATACATGGTTTCACCTTTGGGATATAACAAACATACAATATACAAGAAAATAAAAACAAAATAGAAGATAATATATACAGAATATCAAATATTTTGGGTCTTCAAAACGGTGGGCACCGAAAAGTGTAATGTTAAAAAGATTACATAAAAGTTAGAAACCAAAAATAAATCAATTGATTCCTCAATAAAATCTATTCAACATTACTTTATATTGAGCTAAATGGAAGGCGAAAAGAAGTACAATACCTTCACTTACCAATTAATAACTCCTTTGATATTTTGGATGTGCTCTTGCTTTGGTGGATTATATGTTATTGCTTTATATTTTGGAGACACTTGGCGTAAACCTCCCTTTTGATTTTCTTGGATTGATTGATGCTTGATGAAGGATGAATGGATTTGAGTGGATTGATAGAGTGCATGGATTGATTAGCTTATAAAAATGGAAACTCTTGGTTATGGATTTTTGAGATCTATGGATTGGCTTCCATGGAGGGTGGCATGCCAATTTATAGTTTTTGGAAGAGGAATTGGAGGGATAGGATATTTCCAAGTAGATGGAAGATCAATGGTTAGTATTGAATGAGAATATAGATAATTCTAGTATTTTGGACACATATTCATTGAATTAAAAATTCAATGGGGAAGAGTAGAAAGTTAGAGAGGCTTATAGAATTGGAAGCTTCTAGAAATAGAATCCTCTAGATTTAGAGGTAGGGGATATGATTAGTTTAGGATTAGAATAGGTTAATAAATGATGATTAGAGGTGATTTTATGGAAAGGATAGGTGTAGGGATGTGTAGGGTAGGTTGTACGTGAGATGTAGGAATATTAAATTCCTAGAAATTATTAATAGGGATTATATAGGATAATAATGAAATAAAATTGATAAATGATAAAATGGGATATGATGATGGATTAGAAGGATTAATAATGGAATGGTGGAATATTGGATAAATGATAAATAATGATAAAGGGGGAAATATGATAAATATGATAAAATGGATTAAATAATAATAATTAATCTTGCAATTAATTATTATATGGATGATGTTGGGATATTTGTGGGACAAGTTAATCGTAATTAACAATGTCAACATTTTAGATGTCTACAATTTTTATTTTTCTATTTTAAAAATAGGTTTTGTTTTTTCACGACTTCTTAAGACCCTCGTGTAAATCCTCCTCAAAATTCTCATGAGGAGCCTCCTAAAACCCCTCCCAAAGACCCTCTTTAAAAGCCTCCTGAATATCCTCCTAAACAACCTCCTCTAAACCCTCCTTCATTTCCATAAGACCCAATAGGCTACTGTAAATATTTTAGAAAAAATAAATTTAAAATAAAATTCAGATTGAGGTTTTGATACAAACATTGAGAGACCCTCAATCAACAAATGCATGCCAAATTGCTTTGATGAACTCTTTACAAACCTTGATATGGGAAGTTGACTTAGAAATGAGTCAAATTGATAGGAAGAAGTCACATAGATGTACATGTAGGACATATTATGTTGCCAAAATTATTTCTGAAGAAATAAAAATAATAAAAATATCAAAATATATAATATGTATCTTATTTATAGACCTTAGAACAAATGAAGTGATGTTATTGAATTGCAAAATATTATAGATACATTGGTGCATTAATGAGGGTATTTATTTTCGTATTCCTACCAATGGTGGATGGTTTTCAATTGGGCTTCTTGTAATAACCATGAGATCCTACTTCATTTTTGTAGGAAACACTATTATGATTTTATTTGGAATGATATTTTGAACTATTTTGTCCACTCGAGTTTTAGGGAAGAGAAGAAATATATGCATATGATATAGAGAGTGCCTATTAATCTCCTATTAAACCTAATAGAGTCACTTTCTAGAAGCTTCTTGATCCTATAGTATTACCCCTTTTGTATGGGAGACTATAGATATACATGTTGCATGCTCGTAACTCATTCATAGAGAGATAGTGGAGCACATTCCCTGTGTTCATGATGAAATTGACGGTTGTAGAGATATAATAGGAGAGACATAGCTGGTGCACATTTGTTTACTTCTTATTTCTCTTTATGTACTAGAGTTTCCAAGATAGAGGATACCTTGATGAATGATTTTTCAAAATCTACATTTGGCACATTTCCCACCACTTTGCATTTCTAATGAAATTCCCTTTAATTTCACAGAAATCTTTTTAATTAAGAAATATTTTATTAATTAAGAACATTATATAATATTATTAATTTATATATTATCATATATATATATATATATATATATATATATATATATATATATATATATATATATATTTATATACATATATATATATATTTATATACATATATATATATATATTTTATATATATATATATATATATATATATATATTTTATATACATATATATATATATATATGTATGTATTTAGATATACATATATATATATATGTATATCTATATGTATATATATTTGTATATATATACATGTGTGTGTGTGTGTGTGTGTGTCTATTTGATAATTGGTAAAAGGAGGGTGTTTCAAGGTCCCTTCCTTGTTATAGCCAAGGATATAATATCTAGATATATCAATGAGTATTACAAGGAACAAATCTAAAACCTTAAACAAAGTAACTGAAACATCTAGTCCAGGAACGGCATTACAAACCAACATAAAACTAGGAAGAAACCTTGAACTAGACACAAAATCAGACTCGTTAGAGAGATGCCTAGGATTTTACATTACAACTCGAGTCTCTCGCACGAGGTGACAAAAGGTACATGATGTTTTATTTTTAACCTTTTTTCATCCTTCTTCCCCCTCTTTTCTAGCATTTATCTTTCCCAAATATTTAGAACTCGTTAAAGTTACCTTAATGTTTTTACCATGTGTCACTACCACCTGCATTCTTCGTAAGTGTAGTTCCATGGAGATGAGGTAATTCACATTCTATTCCACCAAAACAACATCATATTTGAGATTTTTATAACCATTTTTTACAGCACCATTAAAGACAGGATGTTTAAAAATATCCTCCTCCTATGATATATGCTACTACATGGTCAAGTATGCTACTAAAATAAAACAATAGATGACTACCATTGATCTATATGCTACTACATGGTCAAGTATCACCATGGTTAACATGAAACTAAAAGTAAAATTAAAACAATATTCCTATTTTGAATATATGAAATTATCCATCCTCCAGACAGGAAATAATACACAACAAAAAGAGATTATGTTGCATATACGATTCAAAATGATAGTTAAATAATCCTCGCATCCGGGAGGCACCGTATGAAGTATTCAAAGAGCTCATTGGATTTGTTCCTTGACGTAGACAGTTAGTTTCAAACATACTAAAGAAGAGCGAAGATGAATCGTTGGTCCCCGATTCCCGCACATTTGTCGTGGATGATTAATCAAAATTTTAAAAAGCAAGAGGATTAATGGGAAGTCACAATCGGTTTGAAAAGGTTGTGGAGGTGATAATTCCCATTCCAAATTTAATGGGAGAAGTTGAAACGAATAGGGAAGGAGATGATAAGACAGGATGGTTGAGTGGGGCGTGTTCCCCATTAATGATTCTAGATATGTGTATTTTCACTATATTTTAAATAAAGACATGCACATGTATGTGTATATGTATATATGTATGTGCACTTGAAAATAACCATGCATTTGTGCACATGTACTTGATGACCTCAACCTTTACTCCTTATTTACAAGATGTAGAAGACATAAGGGTTGGCATTGTAATTTCTACTGTAGAGAAATATATATTAGTACGTGATTTTGTCTTACCTTAATATTGTATATGCGTTTTAGTTTTTGAATACATTTTTCAATGTTTTTGATAATATCTTATGTGAAACTTTTACTTACAAAGGATACTCTAGCTTCACCTCAACTTACCCCAGTTTAGACATTTTCTAGGAAAATTAAAGTGTTAAACTTTACATATGATCAAATTATGTAATTTGTATATGATTTTTTTTTTGTGAGGTAAATGTACTTAAATTTTGTATATATACTTTTACAGTCTAGCCCTACATAATCTAATGTCTTTTTAGTTTTCATTTTCACACTCAATCATGTGAGCAAGAGAGATTCATTAATGAGAGTGAGTGGTAGATATAAATTGAGATGGACCATGTTATTGCAATATACACTTGTTTAATATTTTTTTCATTTTAATTAACATTAAAATTATTTAAGTATTATTGTTTGACATATTTTTGTGATGAATAGATTATGTTACAGGTGATAATCGAGCCTAAGAGATACACACATCAAGTAAAATATGGAGAGTTATTAAGAGGGACACCCATATTTGTCAAAAGTAAAAGGGGCATACTTTTCTAGTTATGCCTGAGTGGATGTTATAGACATTGATTGTCACATTGTAGAGACACATGAAACTTAGCTAAATACTTTTTTTGTAATCCTTTATGGATTTTATGAAATTTATGTATATTGATATTTTAATCTCATCATTTTTATTCCATAATGGTGTCATCTTAATGTGTAATTTCAATATATTAATTTCATTATCATTTTGTTTATTTTTTAATTGATAATGTATAAATTTTAAAGGAATCCAAAAATATGATACAAACACTATAAGATATGCAGATTCAAATCACATGTACATCTAAAACGAAGCTAAACACCAAGATGAGTCAAAAACCAACATAACTCCTACTTGAAGAATCTAAAAGAAAATGCTTTTTCTTATTATTCATAGACCAAATTATATTTATTTATACAATATGATATTGAATTATTCTTGACAGGTGTGTGCAGCTGGAAAGTGGGAGACAGATGTATGAAGGAGAAGGAGAACAATGTGATAACTATGTACAAAGTAAATCTGAATTAGACTTAATCTAACATTCCCCCTTATTACATTGTTTCTACAAATGGATCCCAGGAACAAATAAAATTTCACCTTTCCTAAAGGATTAGTGAAAAAAATTTCAACTTGTTCATCAAAACATGGTAGAGGAAAAAATGTTGGCACATCAAAACATGGTAGAGGCAAAAATGTTTGCACACCAACCAAATTATCGCTTTTGTTTGAGATAAAATCATGTTCCTTATTTTATACTCTTTGCATTTGGAATGTTGGCACATCAAAACAAATTAGAGGCATAAATGTTGGCGCATCAACCAAATTATAATTTTGTTTGAGATAACAACATGCTCCCTATTTTATACTCATTTCCTATATTTAATGAATCAGATATGATAAAATATTTTATGATATTATTTCCATAATTTATGAGTATTATTTATGTGGATCTTAAGTGAAAATCAATTGATGATTTATGATTGTTTAATTATTTTTTATTAGGTTATTATTGTTTTATTATTTTATAATGAAATCAACAATCCACCATTGTTTCATACATGTTGGTAGGAGCATTATCAAAGACAAAAAAACTAAGAGAGAATATCCGTGTGGAATGAAATTTTATTATTTTTATGATAGCATGTGTTTTAACTTATTATGTTTACCTTAATTAAATCTTGTTCACACATGTAACTTGTATTTACACTACAAGATTCAATACATGTGAAGAAAGTGGCCACATGGCCAATAGCTAGTATTGCATCTCTTTTTCTTTTGAATTTACAATGTGGTCCTCTTCTTCCATATTTTGTTAATAACATTGATTTTTTCACCATTGAATATTTGAACTTGAAGCCTTACAAAATGTATCAATGGTAAAAATATATTTTTCTTCATTTTCAGTAATGAGGGATAAGTGCATTGAGATGTGGGAATTTTTTTGAAACATATTTAATATCCATTCAAAATATATTTAATGTGAATGTAAATAAGTCATTAGAACATATATACTACTTACTTCTAGATTCTTGTGGATTTAGACATATCACAGACCTTCCCGAGAGCATAAATATGTAAATTCAAGATAGAAATTGGACCCAAATACTAGACTATGAAACATTGGATTTCCATTGTCACTGTTGTTTTGAAATGGGACATGTGCTAGAGGATTGTGGCCACACTAAGAAAAAAAGGCGGCCAATTCTACCTAGTCAGTGGATTCTCTCCCCTCTCTCTTTACAATTAATCCCTCTTTTAATATTGTTCTTAATTTTGTTTTGATCCCCTCTCGGGAAGTTTATCCCCTGTTTTGAACCCCTCTCAGATGCCTCATATTGAATCAAAGACTCATATACCTCAGGCCCCTACTGAGGTGGTCAAGGATAGGTAACCCCTCTTCTCCTTATAGGTCTCCTCTTCGACCCATTTCCTCTTTACATGTTATTCTCTTGTGAGATTTTGATGCCAATCTAAACAAGGAGGAGTTGACGGTGGTCTAGAACAAGAAAAAATTCTCTACTAAACTAAAATCAACCACTTCTTATTTAACACTCGAGATCACATTTTTGGTTGTTGGTTGAATGCAATTCTTTGATGTTAGTGTTGTGCAGGGGCTGTCATTTTTCTATTGCCTCACATTTTTTTTCAGTTGTGTTTAATTTTATCTTCATTTTTGTATCTGGGCTTCAGGAATTTTTGGCCCTAGGTAGGGCCCCAGTCAAAAAATATTTACCCTTAAATAAAATAATAATATACATTTTTAAAATTGCTAGTTACAAATCCTTAGTGAATATGCATTCTATATGACACACTCATGTTTTTCAATGGAGTGTAATAATATAATCTATAACATGTCTATTATAAATTAATTCATTTAAGTATAAGTAAACTTTCAATATTTTTAGAGTGGTTTCCAATATTTAGGAACTATAATATAAGATTTTATTTTAAAATGATACCTTCAAATTCATATTGAGCTAAATGTTAAGGATTTAATTATTTCAGAAACATTATGTTAATAGGTGTTTAATTTGATATACAATAAATGTTAAGCGCACCTAAATGATGTGATTACACAACATGAAACTATAATTGATCCTAACCAACTCGATAATATTTTAATAATTTGTGATATTATTGGAACTTCTTTATGTAAGCTTTTAAAATCACCTTATAATTATAACTAATAATGAGCATTTGTAGATAATAATTTCCTAAAGTGAAAAATGGATGAAGTTCAAAATGTAATTTATCGTATACCATGATATATACATACAAATAGTTAGGTTGTATATTTGAATATGAAAGTTGAGAAAGATAACCTCGGAGGTTTCTTTTCAACTCACGACACTCTACAAATGGCATCATTTTTCTCTCATAGAAAAAAACCTACAAACTAAGAAAAAAATTGCTTAGTTGATGTAGAAACTTCCAAACCATCTGTATAGATGATAATAATAATAATAATAATAATAGGTTTTTACACCCATGATACTGTAGGTAGCTTTTTTTTTTGGTATACAAGCAACTTATAGCATATGGGACTACCTCGCACTCACATACAGGGAGGCAATTAACTTTGCTACAAATGAGGCGTACATAACCTACCCCCTGCAGGGATTTGAACTTGTGACCTCTATTTCAAGAGCACATATTCTTCACCATTAGGCCAACTCGTGTGTACTTGAATCACCTTTTCTATCACATATAGAATGGACCAAATTCCTTAAGCACATCTTAATTATATAGTGATCGACATGAACATTATTAAGAGGAGAAATAACGCAAACTATGGGAAGACATTTTATGATAATTAATATGGATAAAGAAATGATGTATGTATTTTCATTTTTATGTGGGATCCCTCTAGTAATTCCTAGGATCTCACTCACAAAACTAGAAGTAATAAAAATGACGGAAAATTTTCTCACAATTAAAACTTGTAAAACGAGAAAGAGTTTCTTAGTTGATGTAGAAACTTCCAAAGTATCCATTTAGAAAATGAATCACATTATTATTCACTTATTGGATTACACAAAACCCTAAGTCACGTCCTCATTCTATTTTGTTTGACTAACGAAATCATAAGTTCTTTACTAATCAAACGCGCTCCATAAGAGAAAACGAGCATTATTAATTAGAGAAAAGATAAAAACTTGGGGAAGAAATGAAATGCTATTAAAGGGGGAAATATACATGCCTTCTCGTTGGGTTATTTTCATATGTAATCCATCTAACAATTCCTTGGATATTTCTCATGAACTTAGTACATGAAAATGACACAAGTTTTCCCTTACAACAAAAACTTGCACAACAAGAAAAATGTTTCTTAGTTGATGTATCAAATTCCAAATCATCCATCTAGATGATGAATGAAATTATCCATTAAATTTGTATTGGACCAAAATACTAAGGAAAATCCTCATTTTGTAGTGATTGACCACTGAAGTAAGAAGTTTTTATTGGTCAGACGCGTTCCTTAAGAGAAAATGAATGTTATTAAGAGGAAAAATAAGAAAAACTTCTGGAAATCAGTGTATAACAACCAAGAGGGATACGTATGTTCCACTTATTTCATTAGTTTCACGTGGGATCCATATAATAAGTTTTATAAGGTCTCTCATGAACATATAAGTACATGAAAATGATGAAAACTGTAATCTTGCATCCAAAACTTATAGAAGGAGATTTTAAAGTTTTTCAATTGATCTAGAACTTCAAAACCATTTATAATGGACCAAAACATAAGGAACTCCCTTTTTCATAGTTATTGGTCACAAAATCCAGAAATTACTACCGATTGGACACATTCCTTATGATAAAATGAACATTCTTAAGAGGGGAAACATAATGAACATCGAGAATTTATTGCATTCCAATTAAAATGGATAGATACATTTTTTTATTCTATTACTTTCATGTGGGATCCCTTAAAAATCATACATTATCATTGATGAAATAAGAATCACAAACAAATGACGACAATTTTTCTCTCACATCCAAAACATGTAGAATAGGAAAATAGTTTATTAGTTGATGTATCAACTTCCAAACTCATTTTATAGATGTAAAATAACCTTTGTCATCATGTATATATCGGCCCAAAATCCTAAGGGACATCATTTTTTTGTAGTAATCGCCACCAAAGTTATAATTTACTATTGTTCATATGCATTTCTTAAGAGAAAACAAATGTTTTAAAGAGGAGAAACAAGGTTACCTTAAAGTAGAAATTGCACACTAATTAATAGGGATAAATGTGTTCCACATATTGTCTTATTTATTTTTGTGATACCTATAATAATTACTAACACCTTGTTTGCAAAATTATAAATATGCAAAATTAACAAGTTTTATCTTGCATCTAATCTTGGAGAATAAGAAACAATTATCGATTGATGTAGCAAATTCTAAACCATTCATCAAAAAAATGAATCACCTTCTCAATTACATTGAAAATGGCCCAAAATATAAGGCATGCCCTCATTTTATAGTGATCAACCATAGGATTTAGAATTTTCTACCAGTCAGACACATTCCTTAGGATAAAATGAACTTTTAAAAGAGGATAACTAAGATGAACTTCGAGAAGCAGTCGGTTACTAAATGAGAGGGATAGAGATGTGTCTTTTGTTTCATATATATTTCCATTTTGAATGGACATCTTGTTTTCCCATGCTCACTCCTTTATACGACCTCTCATGGATTGCACTCAGTTCAATAAAGATATCCAAAAATTTATGAGACTAATAAAAATCTTCATGGGAGAGGTTTGATATTTCTATTTTACAAATTCTTGGAATTTTTCTTCTTTATAGATAGTGTTGGATTGACAATTTTTATCATTAAGTAGTTTAATATTTAATGGTATTTTAACTGTAAGATGGATCCATTTCTTAGATTAATTTACTTGATTATGACATGCCTAGTGAAACACCCCTTTATCTCATATGCATTCTTCTTCAAGATTCATGTATGTTATGCAATTTGATTTAAATTTCATGTTTTTGTTTAATTTTTCTTGTGCTTTGAAGTGTTGTGTGGGTTTCCATGTAGAAAGAACTCCATGTGGTGTTAAAATCAAGACTTGAAATCCAAATTTTTACATTTTTAAACTTCTACCTCATTTTTTGTGTTGTTTATTGTTTGGAAAACTTGCTCTATGTTTTGACGAACTTACACTGGTAATATGAAAGCTTGCAGTGGCCTGTGGTGAACTCACTCTAGTTAATTTTTTCACACAATGAACTCATGTTTTTGAAAATTTGACTTATCATTTGGTAGATTTGTTGTCTATGGGGAGGTCATTAATTTCAAAGAAGATTTGACAGGATTAGTTAACTTCTTGCATAGCATGGTGAACTCACTTTGTCAAACATAGGATTTAAGATTTCATTGTATTATCTTTTGTTTTAGGGTTTTTCCCAAAAACTTGTAGATGTTACAATAAAATTTTCAAAGGAGTCCCTCATGGTAGATATTCTAGGGGCCCTTATCTTAGACATAGAATATGAAGTTGAGGGAAGGAACCTATTCAAATAATGTTTGAGATCAATCTTAAATATGGAAAATCTCACCAAGTGGGCTGATTTTTCTTGGAAATTTCTCATGTATCCCTATTCCGTCCTTGGAACAAGGATCCTCTAGGTGACCTTTGGTAGTATTGACCATGATTTCATGTGGATTGGTGGTCCATAATTTCATGGTAGATTTGGATTCTTTTTTTCTTTTGGTCACCATTTTTATCCTATAAAGGAGAAAATCATTGTAAGACCACTTTGGTTGGATATTTATAATGTCCTCTTGTCTTTTGTAATGAGGACCCCATCAAGTTGTTATTTAAAAATATTGGTTCCTTTTTTAATATTGACTCTAACTTATTTGAAAACATGTTTTTGTTAGAATATGTGCAGTCATTAACCTATCTAAATCATTATTTCATTTCATCAAATTAGTTTCATCTCACATATGTTGTATTTAGTGCATCAACTATCAAGGTCTCCCTTTCAAATAATTTAGATGCAATATGATTGGCCATAGGTATATGTCACAATCTTAAAATTATAGACCACCCCTTTCTTCTCGGTAGGTTTAGAGAAAAAGAGATGGGTCTTAACATCCTCAATATATTTGGTGAAATGGTTATAAGTTTTTAAAGTGTGGATCCTCTTTTGACAATTCTCTTCTTCCTTCAAGAAGTGTCTCAAAAAATATGTGATTCCCCCTCTTATTCAGGGGTTTTCTTAGAGCATTATGTTTTGAAAGAGGAATATTCAAAAGGTGGGAGATTATTTTTATTTTTAGAGGAATATTCAAGGTGCTATTGCTGAAAGTAAATGTCATAGATTTGAGGAAAAAGGAAGGATATTGGAACTCAAGAAGATGACAAGTGTTGGATCTCAGAGAATGATGGAGGAATTTATTTCCCATAATAGTAAGACCTTAGGTATATATCTCTTTTTGAATTATAGAGGTGGCTAGATGACCTTTTGAGGGGATGTTTCAGGATGTGCCACTACTTACATGTGTTTATCATTTTCTTCTTGTTGATTATAAGTGACTGTGGGATTATGAGTTTTCATTCTTTTGCTTTATTTTATTTCTCATTTTTTTGTCTTTTTGTCTTTGCATTGTTCTATATAATGGGTCCTTATTTATATCCTATATGGATTCATATCTCTAGTAAAAGTGTTTATCTTTAAAAATAAATAATATTAGATAATATTGATTGAAAAACATATTTTAAGTCACTTAAACAAGGTTGATAAGTATTTGTTCATTTGAAATATAACTCAAACACGTGCTTGGAAGATCAATAAATATAGAGGGCACATCCCATAAATTTCTAGGATTGTAAGTAGGTATTAATGTTAGGATGGTTATATTTTCCTATTAGATCTCAACTCATCAAATCTATGTTATAAGAATATTCAATAATGATATAGGCTTCTAGTAAATATTAGGTAGGCTTAACTTATTTTTCATTCCATACACATTTTCCTGAAGACATCATTAACTATTTTAATATTTGAATTACCAAATACTCATGTTAAAACCATTGAACACCCCATAATACCCTTATTCTATTTCATTAGAAGGAATAAAGAAAGAGAAATAGTTATGAAGAATATGAAAGAAAGATAAACAAGGAGAAAGAAGAATAAAATAGGATATAATGGCAAGAAAAAATACAATGAAAAAATAAGAAATTGAGTGCAAGGGAAAGGATATGAAACCCTACTAATAAAAATGAGAGATTCAATATATATGCTTCCAAATTTACCATCTAAAGCTATCTTATGTTTCCCTTTTCTCATGCACCATCACTTCTGGTGATGGTGTTGGGAGATACCAGAGCAATATGGAGAAAAATATGGAGAGTTTAATCCACAACCTTAGTGTAACGCCACAAAAATGACATTCTAAGAACACGCTACAACCCAACACTTAACCTGAAAATTGTGACTAATTTTTTTGTTTAAGTTCAAGGAAGGTTACAAGGGTGCTTAACCTTTAGGGTTCATTAACTTAACTTACACTACTTAACTCAACTTTACGATTGAAGAACTAGGTCTAGTTAAAAGTTATATGTTTTAAAAATTATCTCTAGGGTCCATTAATCAATCATTCAATAGGAAGGTAACAAGGATTAATTTACTTAATTAGATATTCTCTTCTCTTTAAATAATGTTCAACTTTAATATGGTTAACCTCATACTTAATTACTCTAGTTTCATTATCCTAATAGTTTAAAAGTTCTTTAATTAAATTCCTACAACATACTAAGGGTTAATAAGGACCTAACACCCTTAGGAAATTAAATGGCCCCACTCACCCACCTACACATACCTTAAGGGATTATAAATTAAACATTTAAAATACATTTCTACCTAATAAAAGTAGGGTCAATCCTCCACCCTTAGATCAAATCCATCTTGGCCACTAGATCCTAGGGTTCTAAAATTAGCCCTAAAACATTTATGAAATTCTATTAAGACCTTTTCTCATTCTATTCTTCTCATTTGGTCTATTTCTAGGAAATAAGAGATAAAATATGCTTAATCCCTTACAGTCACAATAGTAGAAACTAATATGCGAAAATATTACGATCTCAAATAAAAGTGTAGAATAAATAACACAACACAGAGAGACAAGATTTAATGTGGTTCACCCAATTTAGGATACGTCCACCAAGAATCACTTGCTGGATTTTATTACAAGCCTCCACTCTCTCAATACAATACCCAGATCTGTTTGGAGCTATGCTCAACAAAATCTATAGAATTTCACACCTGAATTCAAAACACATCTGTAATACATTTGCTTGTCTGTATCATATGCATAAGACCATATAAATAGACAATTGCTTAAGCAGTTTGCTACAAAACCGTCGAAAAAGCTATCAAAACCATGGGAAAAAAACCATGAGTATCAAAATAATGGGTACCGAAAAACCGGGCTCAAAACAGCCCATAACGGTTACCATTACCCATGGGTTAATAAACCACCCATGAAAATTTTCTTCGGGGTTTTGCCCCGATTTCAACCGTTATTTTAAAAATACCCGAGTGTAACACATGGAAAGTGTACCACACTCTAACATGAAAATAGGCTCCACAAACATAACAATCTCCCACTTGGAGACTTATTTCCACTGAGTAAGCTTCTCAACCCTTCACTGTCATCCGCGAAGGCCAACCAAAGGCTTAACATAGCTTTAGTTTATCCTCAGACCACCTTGGTCATCATGTCTGCAGGATTCTGACTGGTATGAATCTTCTCCAACTTCAACTTATCTTCCTCCAAAGTTGTCCTGATGAAGTGATATCTCAACTGTATATGCTTCGTCCTAGAGTGGAAAGCAGAGTTCTTAGCTAGGTGTATAGCACTATGACTATAACTATGCAGCTTACATTCCTCATACTTATGCCCCAACTACTCAAGCAATTGTCAGAACCAAATCATCTCTAGCCATGTCTAAATCTACATAACCATGTAAAGTGGTGTCTAATCCACTGTAGCACAAGACTGTCCCCATGGTCCTCTCAAATACCGAAGGATCCACTTTACTGCTTGCAATGCTCTTTACCTGGATCACTCATAAATCTACTCACAGCTCCCACTGCATGGGCAATATTAGGCCTAGTGCACACCATAACATACATCAAACTGCCAACTACTGATGAGTAAGGTACCTTAGACATCTGGTTTCTTTCCTGCTCTATCTTGGGACACTACTCCTTTGATAACTTAAAATGGCCTGCCAAAGGAGTCCCAACCGGTTTAGTATCCTGCATGTTAAACCTATCCAATACCTTCTTAATGTACTCTTCCTGAGATAAAGTCAACTTCCGTTCCTTCCTATCCCGAGTTATCCTCATACCAAGGATTTGTCTGCTACCCCTAAATCCTTCATATCAAAGGATTCACTTAGCTATTCCTTGAGTACTTTTATTTCCCGCATGTTTTTACCTAACCAACATGTCATCAACATACAAACACACAATAATATAACTTTCATCCTCAAATTTCTTTGTATACATGCAATGGTCAGAATGACATCTAATATAACCTTGCTCCATCATGAAGTTATCAAACCTCTTATACCATTGACGTGGAGCTTGTTTCAAGCCATACAAGCTCTTCTTCAATTTACACACCATCTCCTCTTTACCTTTGACCTCATAGCCCTCTCAAATATAGTTCCTCCTCCAAATCACCATGGAGAAATGCATCTTTACATCTAACTCGTTATAAGTGCAAATCTTCTGCTGCCACTATTCCAAGAACAATTCTAATATAAGTCATTTTTACTACAGAGAGAAAATCTCATCAAAATATATACCTTGTTTCGTGCAAACCCCGACCACCAACCGGCCTTATATCTTTTCTTTCCTCCTTCATCTTTAACTCTGTACACCCACTTGTTCTCGCAATGCTCTTTTGCCTTCCGGTAGCTTCACCAAATCACAAGTCCGGTTCTCCATGAGAGAATTATGCTCCTCATCCATGGCTTGCTCCCATTTCTTCTGTAAAGCATCTACCTCGCATTACTTCATCAAAGCTCTCTGGCTCTCCACTATCGGTGTGTAACAAAATAATAAAGAGAAGGAGAAAACGTTCAGGTTCTTTTCTTACCCTAGAAGACCTTCTCACTGTAGGAGTTTGGGGTCCCTGTTGAGTCGATTCCTGAACTGATTCATGGGTCACTGTCCCATCCGTAAGATCCTCTACCACTACATATTCTTTCTTGGATTCTTCCCCGTTTTCCAATCGTTGCTTATACATGACTTTCTCATTAAATACCACATCCCTATACCGAATGATTTTCTTATCCTTAATACTCCAACATTTAAATCCAAAGTCATCACCACCATAACCAATAAAAGTACATTTTTCTATTTAGCCTCTAGCTTGGTCCTATCATCCTTGTCATATGAAAAACACCTCACATCCAAAGACTCTAAGAAATGAAAATCAATTTTCTTACCATACCAAGCCTCCTCAAGTATGCCTCCATCCAAGGCACTTGAGGGTCCTCTCGTTATCAAGTACACGCTTATGCTCACCGCTTCGCCCAAAAAGAAAGAGGCGGTTTTGTAACCTCATGCTCCTAGCATGTTCCATTATTGTTCTGTTCATCCTTTCGATACCCCATTCTCGCTTAGTTCCTCAACCGCCTTTTTCCTGTGGATTCCGTTCTTAGAACATTAATCATTAAATTCATTGCTGCAATACTCCCTCCATTATCCGACTTGAGACATTTTAGCTTAAGACTCTTTCATTCTCTACCAAGGATTTCCATTTAACAAAAGTGTCAAATACATCAGATTTGTTTCTAATACAATAAACCCAAACTTTCCTTATTGCATCATCAATAAAAGTAACATAATAACTTGAACCCCAAGAGATGATACATGCTAGCCCCTACACATCGAATGCACCACTCTAACTTACTCTCTTTTCTTTTGTAGGTCCAACCTTGAGAAACCTTACTGGCTTCTATTTCCCATATATACAGTAATAGAACTCCAAACCTATTTCGTATATCTAGGAAAATTCTTCTTTATGATTTCCATGCCCTTATGGCTCATATGACTGAGCCTATAGTGCCATAATGTTGTATCTACATCTAAGCCACAAGATTACAATCATTAGTACTATCGGTGGATAAATACAGGGTTCCAACCTTCTTACCTCTTCCACTACAAGAGCACCCTTGTAACCTTCCAAGAGTCAATCAGAAATATCACAAGACAACCATCACTTCCCAATTGCCCCGCCGATATCAAATTTCTCCTTAATGTAGGCACATGTCTGACATCCTTCAATAGCCATGTATTCCCATTCTGCATCTTAACCTGAACAAAACCTTTTCCAACTATATTGCAAGGCTCATCATCACCAAGAAAAACATGCCCAAAATCCCCTTGAACATAATCAACAAAATAATGCCTATGTGGAGTAGCATGAAAAGAAACCCCTGAATCTAAAACCCAAGATTCAATAATATTATGCAAAGAAAGAATCAAAGCATCCTAACATACATTACCCGATGCCACATTTGCCTCCTTGTTTTCTTCTTGTTGTTTCTTCTTGTCCCGAATCTCCCAACATTCCTTCTTTGCATGCCCAGACTTTCCACAGCCCAACATATAATCTTTCTCTTGGATTTTGACCTTTCCCGATCTTTCGATTTTCCACGGTTCTCTATTCTTCTATCTCCTCTAGTTTCCACTGTCACAAAGAATTCCTGAAGTAGAATATTCCCAGAGCTTTTTCTTCACATTTCCTCGCTTAGAATCACCCCTACAACATCCTCAAACTTTAACTTCGAGTTAGTGAACCGAGTTGCTTACCGCCATTACTGTGCTATTCCAACTTTCATTAAAGAGCATAGAATTAATAAAGCCCTAACTTCTTCATCAAATTCTATTGTAACAAAGCTAGCATATTCACAACCATATTGAAATCATTTAAATGATCTCATCTTGTCAACTATTCTCGAGACATCTTCATATTAAACAACTTTTTCATTAAAAATATCTTATTACAGGCAGAGAGAGTTTTTCATACAACTTCCCTAATTCATCCATCGGTTCTTTTATAGTCTTTTCCTTTGAAACATTAAATAATACCAAATATGCAAGACACATCTGGATCGCTCCAAGTGCCTTCCGATCCAAAAATCCCATTCCGCATCTGTCATACTCGAGGGTTTGTTCACCTTCTCGAGACAAATGGAGTATAAAGATCCTTTTGATAAAGGTACTCTTCCATCTCGCATCTTCCAAAGACTGAAATTATACCCATTGAATTTATCAACCCTAGATCTTCCATCATCTGCCATAGCTCCCACTCAAGATAAAACTTTCCCTGTGATTCAACACTTCAACAAACCAAACTAGGCTCTGATACCAATTGTTAGGAAATAAGAGATAAAATATGCAGAATAATCCCTTACAGAATCGCAATAGTAGAAACTAATATGCAAAAATATTACAGATCTCAAATAAAAGTGTAGAATAAATAACACAACACAGAGAGACAAGATTTAACGTGGTTCACCCAATTTGGGCTACATCCACTAAGAATCACTTGCTTAGATTTTATTACAAGCCTCCACTCTCTCAATACAATACCCAGATCCATTTGGAGCTATGCTCAACAAACTCTACAGAATTCACACCTGAATTCAAAACACATATGCAATACATTTGCTTGTCTATGTATCATATGCATAAGACCATATAAATAGACAATTGCTTAAGCAGCTTTGATACAAACTGTGTATCAAAACATGGGCAAAAATCATGGGTATCAAAAAATGGGTACCGAAAAACCATGGGCCCAAAAACAATCCATAATGGTTACCCATTACCCATGGGTTAATAAACCACCCATGAAAATTTGCTTCAGGGGCTTCTCCCCGAACCCCATGACCCACTCACCAAATGCCGAGCGGGCCGCCATAAAAATACTCGAGTGTAACACATAGAAGGTGTACCACACTCTAACATGAAAATAGGCTCCACAAACATAACATTTTCTTTTTGTTAAAACTACAGAAGAGGAAACCATGAAAGTAAAGGGGGAAGAGCCATGGAGCATTCTACATGGATATTTAGTCTAGGCTTAGTTTAGATTTAGTTTTATTTATGTAATCTATTTCATTCAAGGATTGGGAGGGATTTCCTCCACCAATCTGGTTTTTATTTCAAGTTATTTGTGTATTGGGTTTTAAATCCACCATTATACACTTTATTGAACTCTAATCCACAGTATTTATCATTTTTTTACTTGCTGGTAATTAAAGCTTAAATTTTACAACTTAGAAATTTGAGCAAATGGTTAAATTTCATGCACAAGCGTGGATCCATGGAGTTCTATCATAAGTGATAGATCCGCCACCTAGAGAAAACCGACCATTTTGGGACTTCCGTCTGCCTGGGTGACAAACCATGGACCGCTACCATACTAAGCGGAAATTGTGAGACCGCCAACTTACCCGGGCAACAAAACCTGGATCACGCCCCTCTACCGAGCGGTGGTTTTGAGATCACCGCCTTAGCTCGAGTGGCGGTTATTGGACCGCCACTTCGCACAGACAAAGGTCATGTTTTTGAAAAATAAAACCTTAATGCCAAGATTTTAAGTAAAAATTAAAGTTACAAAAAGGTTTAAAAATGCATTCTAGAGTTTTTTTGTTCATTTAGAGTTCCATATTTGAGATTTATTGCTCTTTTATCCATTTCTTAGTTAAACCTACTCATTTTAAAGTATTATCTAATCCCATGAAACACATCTACTTATAAAAATCAATCTATTATGCTCATCTAGTTTTGTTTCCACTACAATAGAAAAATGAATCTATTACTACTTATACATTATCATTTTTCTTGTTATGCATAGAACTAAACATTTCTAAATACAATATTCTAAACTTGTTCTCTCTTTCATTTCACTATAATATGCATACATTACAAGTAGCCATAATAACTTTATTTTCCATTCAAATGAATTATACATAATATTTCAACTTCTTACTATTTCTATTTCTCCTTCTTTCTCATTTAAAACATCACAACTATTTGAATGTAAACTCTCATTTTCACATTGTAACTTCTAATTAAACTTTTGCACTATATATCTATTTTGGTCATTTATTTCTCCTTATTACATATTTATAATAAACAACTTCATAATAAAAGTAAACTTTCTTTTCCATTTCACAACTAATTCACACAAAACTTTCTTTCTCTTTTCAATATATAAATACACTTCTATAGCCAACAATGAAATGTAGTTTGTTTCTTCACAAGATCAATACAATGTTCTCCACTTGATGTGGGAAAACCTACAAATATACATAAAATAATGGAGTACATTATTACAAGTTTTCCACTCTAAGTGAGAATACAATAAATTTATTCACAAGGATAAGTTCTCAAGGTCTCCAACAACACTCCAAGCTCCACAACTCCAAGCAAGATATTTCTCTCAAGATTATTTGATTCACAACAAAATAGGGGGAGAGGAAACGCTCTCCACCCAACCAAGATATCCAATGGAGAGGAGAAGTCATCAACTCCATTGGGCCCCGAGCCCCAAACACATTACAATGGGAGAATATTTCAACTCATGGCAACTACAAGCTTCCACAATACTTAAAAATAGTTTCACATCCATTCCATTCGTATTCAAACATAACAACAACACAAGAAAGAAGAATCAACAAAACAACAACATAACAAGGCATATCAAGAAATCCAAAGAGTGCAAGACCTATGGGGAGGCCATTTATGCCTCCCAATGGGAATGGGTGTTCACCTTTAATCCTCCAATGTATGTCTCAAATCCCCTACAAACTCTTATGCCTCCCTCAAGTACCCCTTATACCTCCATATACTCTTATGCCTCCCTCATAAAAAGAACAAGAAGAAATGCAAGCATCCTTCATACAAGGTGGGACACCCAACCCAAACTCCCTCTACAAGAAAGAAAACTCTTATGCCTCTCTACAAGAAAACTCCCCATAGTCTCCTCCTAATCCAAACTTAGGCAATCTACCCATACGCAACAACATTCCAAAGGGAAACAACACACAACACAAACATATGAACACAAAATAAAAAGAACATAATTTAAACTAAGGTGAAGCTCCTACCTCTCCATGGTAGAGCTTGTTCCAAGAATGAAGTTCCAAACTCCTCCAAAACCAAGCAAGCATCCATAAAGCTCCAAAATCAACAAGCTCTATCAAAAATCCTCTAACTCTCCAAAAATTCAAGAGACTAAAAATGATCAAGTAACCCCCAAACAAGTAAAATGATTTCAATAAATAGACAAAAGGAGAGAGGAGGATGATGTGGCTCCAAGTAGGATGCCACCTCATTTCCTCTCCACTCCACATCACTTTGTCAACCTCATATTACAATGCACGATTAATAAGTGGTTGAAGAAATGACAAGAAACTTACACACTCCATCTAAGCCCACTCCCCCTAAGAACAAAATTAAATACTTGAAAAAATGTGTAATAAACATTACACCTTTTTATCTTCCCAAAACATCTAATAGGGCCTAATTTTGACCCCCCAACCCATAGGTAGGGTTGGCATAGGCATTTAAGAGGTGTGGGACAAGTTTGACTTGTCCCACAAGCTTCCAAATTTGGCCTCTAAGGCCAAATTCGAGTTTCCCATGAAGGGTAGAGTGTACTACACTCAAGACTCAAGCATACAACACTCAACACAAAATCCAAGAGTAAATCAAGTCTAATAAATGAACTAATTTTTGGTCACATCCCTAATTAGTTTAGGAAAATTTAAATTAGTTTAATTAAGACACTACAACCCATTAGTAATAACGGGTAAACATATATTCAAAAATCTAAATACTTAAAACAAGTAAACTTCATTACAAAAAGAAAACACATATAAACATTAATACAAAGGGAAATAATAATAAAAGACAACACATAACCCCTTGGTCACAATTTTCCCTAACCAAACTCATACACACACAATTACATGTTGTCATGGTGACTCTAGTTGAATTCATCTCGAATTCCAATGTGGTTTGTCTCAATCCCCCTAATGTTGTTGTGAATATAATATACTGTAAAAACATAAAATACCTCCTTCCTCGTGCCTTAAAACATCCATGCATTAAAACATCCATGCCAAAATATGTGATATAAAAATAACTTATGGTTGTGCCTTTAAACCAGGGTGAGATAACCCTTTTGTAGCATGTTGTTTATGGAGGAGATAGGGAATTCCTTCCTTGTGAAGTTTTAAGAAGACCTTGAAGAAAATATGATCAATACAACAAAACCTAACTCTCACGAGTTATCACTCTAGATAATGGAGATATTTTCTAAGCAAGGTTCAGCCACTAAAGACAATGAAAACATTGAGTGTTTCGCATGTTTTGGTAATAGAAATTGTGCATTTGTATACACACAGGACAAACAGGGGTAGTATGGGTAAGATTAATTGTTTTTAAATGATTTTGGTGGGAGGTGAAGCAGGATAAAGTTGATTATACCAATCATTTGAGAAATTTTACAAAAATGGAGAGCTCGAACAACAAAATGCTTTAGAGTAGCTAGGATGTTCCTTTAACTAGAATATGTGCTTCAATGGAGGCCCAGATCAGCACTTTTCACACAAACTTCAAGGATCCAAAATGAAGGCTCAAATTGGAAAACTTAACTAAACATTATCAATCTTTGTTTCATCATGCCTAAGATACCCTCAAAGGCTAACAAACAATCTTATAGTCATGCTAGGAGTCACAATGATTTTAAATTTTTTATTTCACTATCAAATGAAAGCTCTTCTGATAAATGAAATTGCAAATGCCACCAAACTATCACAAGGATAAGATCTTGTGTGATTCACAAAGATTTCAATGTAAGAATGCAATGGGAACAAGAAAAACTACTTGCAGACATTCAAAATGAAGAAAACACAAATTTTTCCCAAAATAACACAGATTAACTCAAGTTTGATTAAATTTATCAGCGGGGAAAGTTTCTCGAACAATCTCAAGAGCTTGTCAATGGTTGTACACTCATAACCACCTTGACATGATCAAATTTAACACAAAGGAGATAAACAGGTTTCTTCAGATAGTTTCTCAAAAAGATGGGTTCTATCAATCTTTTCTCTTAGAAAATCAGTTCTAACCCCTAACACTCCAACCTTCCAACCCTTTTCATGGAAAAATCATGCCATTTATAACATTTTACAATAGAGTTTTCCCCCAAAAAAACCCAAACATTGAGTGTACCAGTTCTTTCCATGATCTCGATCACGATTCCCAGAATCAAATCTAAAAAAATTGTTAGGTGCTCAGGGGGTAGATCTCTTTCAAACATCTCCCACATTCAACTCCTTCCTCTAGTAGATCACTCTTCCTTTTACTCACCAACCACTTCCACCCCTAATCTATCAAATCTAGTTCTTTGCATGCCCGGGAAGGAAAAATGGAAGATCGAGATCAGCCCAAGGTCGATCTCATCTTAATGGTAAAATATGTCCCCAGGATTTTCCTCACCAAACCAAGATATCAACAGGTCTTTCACGTGCCAAGGAAAGAAAAATCGGGTCAATCGATAGTCAGATTGCATATTTAATGGTGAGATATGTTTATAGACCTTCCCCACCAAACTAGGATACTAGATTAATGTTCCTCTTCATTTGGCATGTAGGAGACTCCAAGAAATGATAAAAAACCAAACCAAGAATAATACATCCCCAGAGCTTTGGAGTGAAAATGGTGGAAAATCAGATATAGATGCACAAGTTGCCATTGATTTCTATTTTGAATTTGGACCATCCACGTGGGAGATCCACTTTTAAAATGGGCCTGGGGTTCCTTTTTCCTTTTACAACTTTTGGAAAAATGTAAAATTTTCACATTTTGCTCCACACCTCCACCCTTTGAGAAATGAGCTTGACACGTGTCCTAAGGTGGGTCCCAAAGGAACCATGGCCAAATTCTGCTATTTCACCTCCTTTTTGGAAAAGGAAAATTTTCCAAGTTTTCCCCATAGCTCCGCCCTTCCACTTTTAGTTTCTGATGTGGGTCCCAGTGGAACCACACTTCCTTTTACACTTTTAACTCCTTTTCACAAAAGGAAAATTTTCCAAATTTCCCCCGAAATTCCGACTATTCTCCACCATGGGCCATTTTGATGTTTTAAATTTTTCTATTCTTTCCCCCCTTTGACTTTTCAAATCCAACTTGACCTCCTTTATCGGGCCATTTTTTGATGTTTTAATCCTTTTAATGACAAGAGGAAAAAAATCCAAGTTGCCTCGATGGTCCGCTTCCCCGACCTTTTGAATTTTCAAACTGCCACACGTCATAATGGCGCATCTTGAGATGGTCCCCAAAAGTTGAGACCTTGAATGAGCGTGGGCTCACCACGTGTCTGGCCCAAAAAAATTTGTTTGAAGGCTTAAATCTCAGTGAAGGTGCCATGTGTCAGGGTCCAGGCAATCTCCTTTGGCCGTTGAAAAGTCCAAGAAAATGCAAAGTGAGCGGAGGCCTCCAAGTGTCCTCTTGGCGCTTCTTTAAAATAAAATTCAAGGGCCGGTCCTCAAACATGCGTGGTCCCTCCACATGTCCCAGGCCTCTCAAAACCTTTTGAAAAAGACTAAGTATGGGAAGACCCAGGCGGAAGCCTCCACGTGTCTTCATGGCACAATTTCAAAATGGTGCCCAAAGCAGAGACCCTGAATGAGCGTGGGCTCACCACATGTCCTGTTCCCACCAAACTATATTAGCTACATAAAAAAAAATTTGTCTAAGTCTGGGAAAAGTAGCAAAAACCTCCATGTGTCCTCCCGGCGCAACTCCAAGGCCAAACCAAAAAAACTTTCAAATGAGCGTCGTTCCTCCACATGGACCAGTTTTTTTTTCGAGGTGATCCATAAATTTTTTAAAGAGTACCACTAAGCCACATCCAACCAAAAGAGGCCACATTTCCTGTTGATGCAAGGATGTAAATTTGACCGGGAAATGCCCATCAAACCATAAAATGTGAAAAAATGACCATTTGAGCCCGAGATGAAATTTTCTCCAAGGACAAGAATTTAGAAATGTTACAAGGCTCAAATACATTCCTCCGAGCTACATCCATTCATTTTTTTCTTCAAGTATTTAGGAAAAAATGACAAGGACAACAAATCTCAATGTGGAAAATGGAAAGAATGGGACAACCCAAGTTTTTACACCCAAATACAGACCTTTTCAGATGAACAGAGAAACAAGGAAACAATTTTGGATCTATACGTGATCCTCGGCCCAAGAAAGGATTGATTACGAAAAAAAAGGAAGGCAAGGACTTCTTTTAGCACAACATGGGAGATAAAATTATGGCGAGAGGCCATAAATTGATAGATTTTCAATGGAAAAATGGGGCGAAACTATTTTGAGCACCAACATCGGCTCGACTCGGGATGGGCACTCCTGAGTGCCACAAGAAAAAAGGTAGACCAAGTGCCAAAATATCCATTGGGAAAAGGAGTTAGCTTGCAGAGAGCAAAAAAACAGAGCCATCTCCCAAAAATGAACAGAGAAACCAACAAAAATAGGTCACCAAGGACCAGAATGAGCAAAAACACAAAAGACAAAAAAAAAACAACAAACTATACACTGTACAAATGATGCTCACCTTGATTATGGGGAATCAATCCAAGAAATGTTCAAATGCCTACCATTAACAGGAAATTCGAGCAATTCCCCATCCAAGTCCTTTAAGAAGAAGGTATGTTCACCAATTCTAATATCAATGGAGTAAGGGCCCATCCATAAAGCATCAAATTTTCCATGCTTTCCCTTATCTTCATGCCTGCTATCCCATAACACACAGATCTCCAACATTGAAAGCTCTTGGGTGACCTTCTTGTCAAATAACTTCTTCAACTTTTCTCTGAACTTTACATGCCTTTGGTGGGATGCCCTCCTTTCTTCATCAAGTTCAACAATCTGGTTAATGTGGGCATCATATGGACTTACTTCTTGATCTTCCAGTTGTTGCATGAACTGATATGAGGATAATTGCATATGTAGGGGCAGCAGGCCTAGTTCCATACACCAACTCAAATGGACTCTTTCCAGTGGCTCTTTTAATAGTAATTCGGTCATCCTAGACAACAAACTTCAACTGCTCACCCCATTTTCTCTTGTTCAGCTCCAAGGTTCTTCTTGATAATCTTCAACAAATTTTTATTACTTGGACTCAGCTTGTCCATTTCCTTGGGGATTGTAATTAGAAGCATATGTCAAATTGATCCCATATTCTTTGCACATTGCCACCAAGGGTTTAGCTCTAAAGCTCATGGCATTGTCAGCAACAATTTTGACTAGCACCCCAAACCTATAGATGATATGGTTCAGCATGAAAGTCCATGACAATTTGGTGTGTTTCTCTCTTTGGTGGGATTGCCTCCACCCACTTGGTGAAGTAATCAATGGCTACAAGAATCCACTTATGGCCAACACTTGAAGGGTCTAAAATCTCACCAATGAAATCCATTCCCCATTGCTTGAATGGGGCTTCAATTGATACAGGATGCAAAGGAAGGGAACCTAAAGCTTTCATTCTTCCAGAGAAGCACTGGAAACTCTCACATCTTCTAACCAAAAGAGTTGTATCCTTGAAGAGATTTGGCCACCAATAACTAGCCCTCAGATCTTGTGTGTTGTGACTTTTCCAGCAAAAAATTCCCCCACAAACTCCTCCATGGAGATCAAAATTATCTTGGGGGCTTCATCTTCAGTAATGCACCTTAAGAGGACTCCCTCAGGGTTCTTCCAAGCTAACCCATAATCAGTAATGACATATTTCTGGGAAGCCAACTTAAGGGCCCTTTTCTGTTCTTACTCAAATACTCAGGGTAGTATAAATGTCTGAGATAAAAAATCACATCCTTGTACCACTCATAAACTCATCAATTTTTCAAAGACATCTACCCTTCCTTCTTCTACCTCATTTACCTCAATAGTTTGCAAGTTTCTCTCAGCCATAAGCTTAGCCAAGCCCAAACCTCTCACCAACTTTGTGGTTTGGATATCCATGTCATATTCTTGCAACTTGTTCACCCATCTACATCTTTTTCTTGAGACCTCCATCTCTGATAAGATGTCTTTGACCATGGTGTGGGGAACATAAGCAACAATTTTGGAACTCAAAATGTAAGGCCTAAAAACCTTTGTTTCTTTCACCAAGGAAAATGCTTGTTTCTCCATAATAGTGTATTTCAGCTCAGCCCCTACAATGCCTTACTAAAAAGGCAATTGGCCTCTCAGCCCCTTCATCATCCTTCTACAACAGGATAGATGCAATAGTGTTTTTTCTGAAGAAAAAGAAAATAGTTGGAAAGGCTTCTTATAATCTGGAGCTGCTAAAATAGGGGCATGCTTTAATGCCTCTCTTGATCCCATTAAAATCTTGAATGGCATCCTCCTCCCATTTAATAACTTGGTCCTTCTTTAGCATGGAAGTAATTGGAATGGTCAACTCAACAAAGTTTGATATGAATCTTCTGATGAAGTTTATCTTCCCAAAGAAGGACTGAATTCCTTTCTTGGTTCTTGGAATTGGGACCTTGTTGATGGCCTCTACCCTTTCTGGATCAATCATTACCCCCTCTTGTGACACAATGTGACCAAGAAACTTTTCCTTCTGCACTCCAAAATGGCACTTCTTTGGATTGAGTGAAATGCCATACTCTCTACATCTTATCAACATCTTTTCCAAGTGCAGCAAGTGATCACCTCACTTTCTAGAAAACACAGTTACATCATCTTGGTAAACAACAATAAAATCATTGATGTAACTAGGAAAAAGCAACATCCATTTCTCTTTGAAAGGTTTCTCTAGCATTCATCGACCAAAGGGCATCCTGACATATACATAAGTCCCCAAGGAGTGGTAAAGGTTTTAATTCTTTTTTATTCCTTCACCACAACTTGGTTATAACCAGAGAAACCATCCAGGGTAGAAAGTAACTCAAACCCAGTCACTAGCTGCAACATGTTTTCCATGTTTGGTAAAGGATAATTATCCTTCATTGATGCTCTATTCAAATTTCTGAAATCCACACACAACCTAATGTCACCATTCTTCTTTCTAATTGGTACTAGGTTTGCAACCCAAGAAGAATACCTTGTGGGCTGAATAATCCCTCCATCCCTCAGTTTCTTCAGTTCTTCTTGCATTTTAAGAGATAGAGTGGATTGATTGGTCTTTGTTTCTTCCTGAATGGTTTTGCATTAGATTCCAAGGGAATCTCATGTTGAAATAGATCCTCTCTGTATGCCTTTAGTTTAGAATAAGTCCAAGCCATGCAATCTTGATATTTTTTTCAGCAATTGGACATAAGATTGTTTTTCCTCCTTGTTGAGATTGCTTCCCAACCAAATCTTCCTTGGTTTCTCCTTTGTGCCAAGGTCATGCTCCTCAATATCCCTTGAGGCTGCCATATGCATCTATTAATAATGCAATCAACATTATCAAAGTTGGATTCAAGAGCAACCAACCCTCTAGGAATGGTATTAGTCTTTAGTTGGATGATGCCTTTTCCAAACAAGGTTTCTTTACCTCTGCCACACACACCATTGGCTCCCAATCAATATTTTGATCAAAAACTCTCCTTTTTTCTATAAAATCTTTTGACCTGAGCATCATCATCAAAAACTTGCCAATGCTTAATGTTGTCAGGGACAGATGGCCTTGTCAATACTTCAACATCATATTCACAATATGGGGACATTGCACAATTATCAAACCAGATCCCAATACTAACAAGTTTTTCTGCCAAATCATTGAACTTCCTATCATGATGCACAATGTTGAATGAATCAAACATCTCAATGAAATCCCAAACTACATGCTTGTATTGTTTCATTCACTGATTTTTTGTGGCATAAAGTTTTCTAACTTGCTTTACAATTAATTTTGAATCTCCTTTGACAATGATGTCTTTAACACCATATTTCCAAGAAATCCTCAGACCTAACAATAGTGCCTCATACTCAACAATGTTATTAGTTAGTGCACTCAAAGTTGAGTTTGAAGAAAAAAAAACTCTTCCTAACTGGAGAGATCAGAACAACACCAACACCATTTCCAAACTTGGAGCAAGCTCCATCAAACAATAAAGTCCAAGGAGAGCCTTCCTTTTCAAGACACTTGCATTCTTCAATTTGTGCTCTTTTCCATCAAAAAATCCTACAAAGTTATCAACATCAACACTTGTGTACAATACTTCATAGGATGCATTGTTGGGATCTTCAATAAGGTGCAACATCTTCTTTTCCCCATATAACTTGACAAGGCTTCCCTCAATTGGGATGGTGGCATAGGACATATCCATTTGAACACTCCCACCAACACTTGCAGCCCATTTTCTAGATAACAACATACCCCACTTGGTTGGGCAATCAACAATAACAACATCAAGCTTCAAGTTTTTACCTAGGTAAGCTGCAAGTTGCACCACCAGACCTTTCACACATCCCACCACTGGCACTTCTCTAGAGTCCATAGCAGTACACTTCCCATATGCTGTTGTTACTTTGATATTCAGCTCATTCATGACTTCCAAGGCATGACATTGCATGATGCCCCTGAGTCAAACATACAGTTGTGTAAGCAATCTGTCCTTAATGATTAGAGTGGTGAAGAATGGATCCACATTTAGCTGAGACTCCACCAAGGATGTCCCCAAATAAACCTCAGGTGGTTCACCTAGTTCCTCCAACACTGGTGGTGTTTCTAACTCTTCAATGATTGGGGGAGTTTCCACAATGTTTATATTTCTACCTAGGGCAGTCTTCTCCTCTTTCAGCCCCAAATATTCAAAATCCCTTTTCTTGTGCTCAGGAATCCTAAGCAAACTCAACAATTGGAACTGAGATCTTGATCTGACTCAAGACTTGGGCAATATCATAAGGGGAAGACTTTGGCAAGGTAGCATTGGAAGGAAGGTTGACACACTCATTAGATGGCACATGATTTTTGATAGCTTGGGCATGAGGAGGGGTATGAGTTTTGTTTGGGACAACAAGGCCTTTGGCAGATGCATCTTTCTTAGGAGCCTCTTTAGGAATATTTGAAAGCAATGGAGTTTTTGGCTTGGCCTAGGCCCTGTCCCTTTGAAAACCCTACTTCTTGTGTTGTGTTCCTTTTCTTGAGCCACAACAACATTCATCAATAACTTCCTATATCCTCCTCAGATGGGATTCCTCCATCATACTTCTTTATCATTAAAGCTCTTAAATATTCAAAGTCATTATTGGGAAATTCAAAATCTTGTACAATATCTACTTCTAAAGTATGAGAGGGAGGAAGAATAGGTACCCAGTGGATGCAATCCCAAAAATCAGCATAGTTCTAGCACTTATTACCTCAGTTGAAGTTTCCCCTTGTTGTGAGCTCATGGAGCAACCCATCATGCAAACATCATCATCATTATCATCATTCTTCTTCTTCTTCTTGCTGATCTTCCTCACATGGAGCATGGGGCATGAAACATCTGTCACACCAATCAATGACATCTGTCTCCTCCACAACAACTCTGGTAGCCAAAGGATCAGGTACCATTCTATTTTCCCTAGCTTGGGACTATTTATTTCCAAATCCAATAGGTCCCTTGCCTCTATCATCAGATCTTTGATCATTTCTATGATGATTTGTAAACTTGTCTTGGCCTTGTTGCTTGTGTTGACCTTGTGAACTCTTCCCAATTCCTTTTTCTACCCAGGGCTAATTTGTATGATATTTCTTTGACAACCCCTACCAAAGTTTTCACAACTTCCTCCAAATCAACAACCTTACTTGTTTGAGGATTTTCCGGGTTAATTAGTTTTACACCCTCCCTTTTTGGAGGCTTTCCAATTTCCTTGATGTTGTTCTCATTTGCAGAGCCATGGTGAAGGCCTACCTCAAATTAGTAGGGTTTTTTCCCTCAAGTAGTAAGCAACCTTTTTTATCAAATGCATCTAAATATTTGATCAAACATGATTCATCACATGGCCTTAAGCTAACAGGAAATCTCCTCAAGGTCTTGTTAAACCTTGTGTTGAAATCATGTATTGACTCATTAGGATTCTTCTTGATGTTTTCAAATTCTATAGAAGAAACCTAGGGTCAATTCTATCACCATACTATGCAATCTAAATGCATTGTTCATCTCTTGTCCAAGAATCAATGGAATTATCTAGGAAAAGCTTTATACTAGTCCCTTGCATCCTCTTCCAAAGTATGGATAAACAATTTGATATATACATCTTCATGTTCAATCTCAAAGTCTTCCATCATATTGATAAAAATATTTAAATGTTGATCACCAGTTATAGCATTGTTTCCTTGGAACTTTGGTAATCTATTTCTTACATCTGAGGAACTGCATTTGGATAACCAACCATCCCTATAAAATTTATAGGACCAAAGGTGTTTACAACAAAAGGAGGTCTAGGTGGGGGCAGGCCATGTTGTTTTGAGGAGGTGACCTTGGAGGAGACAAATTGATAAGGGGTAGAGGGTCTTTGAAACACATGAGTATAACTTTCAAAATGGATATCCCTAAAGGCCTTGTTTCTTGGAAAACCCTATCAACTTTTGAAAAGACAGGGCAGAATGAGAAGAAAACTTTTCAAAATCAAATGAAGGCCCCTCTCTAGATGGAGAATTTAATTCCACAAAAAGAGGCTACCTGATTCAAAATCACTTGAATGGAAATCTTCAATGATAGGCCGATCACTTTCATCAATGGAGATCCCTTTTCTTGTCTTCTGATCTCCAACAACTCTCCAGGATTTTCTTCCTTCTGACTTTGTTTTCCTAGCTCTGGAAATAATGTCCTAGCAGGATCCTAGCAAAGAAATATCTTCTTCCTTCCATATTTGCAAAGATTAGTAACAAAACTCACTTGATAGAGGTTAAGACACTGGTACTCATCAAGAATCAGATCAACAGGGAGTCACCACTAAGGATTTCCACCTTAGTTGTGCAAATGCACTAAAATATGATCTTGTCAAATGTCTGTCAATACTAGAAACTAGAAATGGAAAGACCTAACTTTTCTTTACCTAGATTTATCAATGAAAACTTAGTGCAATAACTGTAGAAAATGGAAATATTACACACAACACTTGTAACTTTGAACACTTCTTACAGGTTTAAACACAAGATGATGCTTGAAATAATGTATTAGCACTTTGAGCATATAAGAAGTGTTTACCAGGGTCTGAATATGAACTGCAACCACTATGTCCCTGAAATGGTGGTGCCAATAAGGTGTTGGTACCCAAATTGATTCTCCTTCAAAGTCTGAGCAATCATCACAGGTTTGGCAGGAAGCTTAGAGACAGATAGATCATAGTGAGTCATTTTTTAGTAGCCATGGGATGGGATCTAATTGGCCCTCTCTGTCACTCAGATGTGGAGAAATGGATAGCACCCTCAAGAGGATTTGATCTATCCTCACTACTTTATGGTTGTGCCTTTCAACCAGGGTGAGAGGACCCTTTTGTAGCCTATTTTTATGGAGGAGATGGGGAATTCCTTCCTTGTGAAGTGTTTAAGAAGACCTTGAAGAAAATATGATCAATACAAAAAAACCTAACTCTCACGAGTTGTCACTCTAGATAATGGAGATATTTTCTAAGCAAGGTTCAGGCCACTAAAGACAATGAAAACCTGAGTGTTTCTACATGTTTTGGTAATAGAAATTGTGCATCTGTATACACACACGACAACAAAAGGGGTAGTATGGGTAAGATTAATTGTTTTTTAAATGATTTTGGTGGGAGGTGAAGCAGGATAAAGTTGATTATACCAAATCTTTGAGAACTTTTACAAAAATGGAGAGCTCGAATAACAAAAATGCTTCAGAGTAGCTAGGATGTTCCTTTAACTAGAATATGTGCTTTAATGGAGGCCCAGATCATCACACTTTTCACACAAACTTCAAGGATCCAAAATGAAGGCTCAAATTGGAAAACTTAACTAAACATTATCAATCTCTGTTTCATCACACCTAAGATACCCTCAAAGGCTAACAAACAATCTTATAGTCATGCTAGGAGTCACAATGATTTTAAATTTGTTTATTTCACTATCAAATGAAAGCTCTTCTAATAAATGAAATTGCAAATGCCACCAAACTATCACAAGGATAAGATCTTGTGTGATTCACATAGATTTCAATGTAAGAATGCAATGGGAACAAGAAAAACTACTTGTAGACATTTAAAAACAAAGAAAACACAAATTTTCCCAAAATAACACAGATTAACTCAAGTTTGATTAAATTTATCAGCAGGGGAAAGTTTCTCGAACAATCTCAGAGCTTGTCAATGGTTGTACACTCATAACCACCTTGACATGATCAAATTTAACACAAAGGAGATAAACAGGTTTCTTTAGATAGTTTCTCAGAAAGACGGGTTCTATCAAGATTTTTCTTAGAAAATCAGTTCTGACCTCTAACACTCCAACCTTCCAACCTCCAACCCTTTTCACATGGAAAAATCATGCCATTTATAACATTTTACAATAGATTTTTTTCCCCCAAAAAAAAATCCAAACATTGAGTGTACCAGTGCTCACCATGATCTCGATCACGATTCCCAGAATCAAATCTATAAAAAGTTGTCAGGTGCTCAGGGGGTAGATCTCTTCAACATCTCCCACATTCAACTCCTTCCTCTTAGTAGATCACTCTTCCTTTTACTCTCACCAACCACTTCCACCCCTAATCTATCAAATCTGGTTCTTTGCATGCCCGGGAAGGAAAAATGGAAGATCAGATCGAGCCCAAAGGTCAGATCTCATCTTAATGGTAAAAGATGTCCCCAGATTTTCCTCACCAAACCAAGATATCAACAGGTCTTTCACGTGCCAAGGAAAGAAAAAAATGGGTCAATCGAATGATCGATTGCATTATATATATTTAATGGTGAGAGATGTTTACAGACCTTCCCCACCAAACCAGATACCAGATTAATGTTCCTCTTCATTTGGCATGTGGAGAGACTCCAAGAAATGATAAAAAACCATAAGAATATGCATCCCCAGGAGCTTTGGAGTGAAAATGGTGGAAAAATCAGATACAGATGCACAATTTGCCATTGATTTCTATTTTGAATTTGGACCATCCACATGGGAGATCCACTTTTAAAATGGGCTTGTGGGTTCCTTTTTCCTTTTACAACTTTTTGGAAAAATGTAAAAAATTTCACATTTTCTCTCCACACACCTCCACCCTTGAGAAATGAGCCTGACACGTGTCCTAAGGTGGGTCCCAAAGGAACCATGGCCAAATTATGCTATTTCACCTCCTTTTTTTTTGGAAAAGGAAAATTTTCCAAGTTTTCCCCATTTGCTCCGCCCTTCCTCTTTTAGTTTCGATGTGGGTCCCAGTGAAAACCACGCTTCATTTTACACTTTTAACTCCTTTTCTCAAGGAAAATTTTCCAAATTTCCCCAAAATTCCGCACCTCCATCCATTGTTGATTGGGAAAAATTTTTGACTATTCTCTGTTGGGCTTATGGGCCATTTTGATGTTTTAATCCTTTTGATGACAAGAGGAAAAAATCCAAGTTTCCTCGATGGTCCACTTCCCCCCTTTTGACTTTTCAAAGCCAACACCTGCCACATCGGGCTTGTCCATGGCACATCTTGAGATGGTCCCCAAAAGTTGAGACCTTTTGACTTTTCAAACTTCCATGAGGCTCTGAATGGTCCCCAAAAGTTGAGACCTTGAATGAGCGTGGGGGCTCACCACGTGTCTCCTGAGCTCAAAAATTTTTTGAAGGCTTAAAGCTCAAAAAGGGAAGGCACCATGTGTTAGGGTCTGAGGCAATCTCCTTTGGCCATTGAAAAGTCCAAGAAAAATGCAAAGTGAGTGGAGGCCTCCAAGTGTCCTCCTGGCGCTTCTTTAAAATAAAATTCAAGGGCCGGTCCTCAAACATGCACGGTCCCTCCACATGTGTCCTAGGCCTCTCAAAACCTTTTGAAAAAAAGACTAAGTATGGGAAGACCCGGTGGAAGCCTCCACGTGTCTTCATGGCACAATTTCAAAATGGTGCCCAAGAGTGGAGACCCTGAATGAGCGCGGGCTCACCACGTGTCCTTTTTACCAAACTATACCAGCTGCATAAAAAATTTTCTAAGTCTCGGGAAAAGTAGCGGAAACCTCCATGTGTCCTCTCCAGTGCAACTCCAAGGCCAAACCAAAAAGTGAAAATCTTCAAATGAGCGTCGTTCCTCCATGTGACCAATTTTGGGTTGAGGTGATCCATATAATTTTAGAGTGCCCCACTGATCCACATCCAACCAAAAGAGGCCACATTTCCTATTGATGCAAGGATGTAAATTTGACCAGGAGATACACTCGTCAAACTGTAAAATGTGGAAAAATGACCATTTGAGCCCGAGATGAAATTTTCTCCAAGGAAGAGAATTTAGAAATGTTACAAGGCTCAAATACATTCCTCTGAGCTACATCCATTCATTTTTCTTCAAGTATTTAGGGAAAAAATGACAAGGACAACAAATCCTGACTATGGAAAATGGAAAGAATGGGAGAGCCAAGTTTTTACACTCAGAATACCCAAATTATACCTTTTCAATAAACAGAGAAACAAGGAAACAATTTTAGATCTATACGTGATCCTCAGCCCAAGAACGGATTGATTAGGGAAACAAAAGGAAGGGAACTTCTTGGGCATAACACAGGGAGACAATGGCAGAGGATAAATTGATATTTTCAATGGAAAAATGGGATGAAAATTGATAGATTTTCAATGGTGTGGAAACTACACTCGTAGTAAAGTAGCATCCTCCCATGTAGCTGCAGTCTCATCATATCTGTCCCACTAGAGCCAACCTTGTCAATCTCTCTGCCGTGAAGGCCCAGGGTCTTGCGCTCTATAATGCATACGGGCTCCACCATCACCTACCCTTGATCTTGCACCTGCAATGCGGTCCAATCTAGCACGTGAGAAGGATAAAAAATATATATCCTAAGCACAAAAACATGAAACACATCATGGACGTGAGACAAGCTAGGTGGTAATGCTAGATGATAGGCCAAGGGATAAATGCACTCCAAGATGTCAAAGGGACCCAAAACCTACGAACAAGCTTAAAACCTTTTCCGTAATAGATAGGGATCTTATGTTGTCTAACACGAAGAAACACCTTTGTGCCCACCTCAAAACTATGATCTGTCATATGTTTATTCACATACTTATTCTCCTGTCCTTTGCCTCTTGTAATCTTTTTCTGATCAATGTAACTTGCTGCTCCATATCTTGAAGTAATGTTGGCCCAAGAGAAACCATGTCCTCTAACCTATCCCAACTAAGGGGTGTCCTACACTCTCTGCCATATAATGCCTAAAAGGATCCATGCCTATCAAACTTTGAAAACTATTATTATAGGCAAACTCCACTAAATACAAATAATCCTCTCATCTTGACTAGTGATCTATCACGTACATCCTAAGCATGTCCTCCAGGATTTGATTCACCCACTTAGTCTATCCATCTATCTCAGGGTGATATGCTATGTGCTGAAATATATCCTCGTCCTAAGAGCATGTTGCATGGTGGTCCAGAAATGGGAAGTGAACAAGGGATCACATTCGCAAATGATCTTCCATGGAATCCCATGTAATTTGAAAATCTCATCCAGATAGACCCGTGCTACTGCACTAGCTATGTAGGTGGTCTTCACCAAAGAAAAATGAGCCACTTTCATCAATTTATCCACTGTAACGATGATGGCATCGTGGTGATATATCGACATTGGTAACCCAACTATGAAGTCCATGGAAATGGTGTCCCACTTGCACTCTGATATATCATGAGGAAAGAGAAGGCCAACTGGATGTTGATGCTTGGCCTTCACCCTCGACACTTTATAAAACAATGTGACATAAAGCTGAGCCAAGTCTCTCTAAAGTGCTCTCCAATGGTACAAATGTCTCAAAGTGGCGTGTATCTTCTTTACCCCGGGATGGGCTGAATAAGGTGCATGATGAGCCATTGCCAAAATGTCTTGTCTCAAGTCTCCATCTCTAAGAATGTCTATCTAAACTTTGTGTGTGAGAAGACCATCTACCTCTAATGAAAATCCATCAAATCTCCCCTCAAGGGGCCTATGAGACTCAATCTCTTCTCTCATGCATGAGGTAGAAGTTGTCATGAGGAAGCTGCTACAAAATCATACTCCGTAAATCTTTACCCACTAAAGTAGCCATAGCCACATTCCTCCATCTTCTCAAAGCATTTGCAACCACATTCTCCTTCCCCTTCACATGATCTATCTCCATATCATACTCACAAAGTAACTCCATCCAATGCCATTGACAAGCGTTGAGATTGGGCTACGTGAAGAGGTGGCGAAGACTTAAGTGATCAGTCCTGAGTGTAAATTCTAGCCAAGAAGGAAATTTCTCCACCACACTAAGGCATGCAAAACTATTGCAAGCTCAAGATCATTAGTTGGATATTTGAGCTCATAATATTTTATTTTGTGAGACTCAAAAGCAACTACTCTTCCCTCCTACATCAACACACTTCCAAGTCCTGCCAAAGAAGCATCTGTGCAAATATAGAACTCACCCTGAGGATTTGGCACTGCTAGAATAGGTGATGTCATAAGGCATTCCTTCAATGTCCTAAAGGCATGTTCACATCTATTTGACCAAAAAAACTTCTTCCCTTTCCACTGAAGAGAAGTGATGGGGTGCGCAATCCGAGAAAAGTCTTGAACAAATCTCTTGTAATATCCTGCCAAACCCATGAAGCTGCGCACCTCAGTCACACTGCTGGGTGTTGGAAAATCCATGATAGCTCAAATATTGGAAGGATTGACTGTGATACCTTCCCCATAAATGATGTGACCCAAATATTACACCTCTGTCTGAAATAACACACACTTCTCTAGGTTCTCGTAAAGATGCTGCTCATAAAGACACATAAGAACTTAGCGAAGGTGCTCCTCATGCTCCTCACGTGCGTGAGTAAATCAGAATTTCATCAAGGAATATGAGCATGAAGTGATCTAGAAAATTCCTAAATACCCCATTCATCAAGCTCATGAACATTGCGGGGGCATTCGTCAGACCAAAAGGTACCATTGTGAACTCATAATGGCCATATCTCTTACGGAAGGTGGTCTTATGAATATCTTCCTCCATAATCCTCAGCTAATGATACCACGACTTTAGAGATATGTTGGAAAATGGTGGCCCCCTTCATCTAATCAAACAAGTCATCAATGTGCGGAAGGGGGTAATGATTCTTGATCGTTACTTTGTTCAGCTAGCGGTAATCAATACACAACCACAAAGATCCCTCTTTTTCTTCATAAAAATCATCAACACACCCCAAGGGGATACACTAGGATAGATTAGGCCTTTCTCTAGAAGGCTCTCAAGCTGCAACTTGAGCTCACATAGCTCGGGGTGGTCATCCGATAAGGTTCTCGTGAGATAGGCTCTGCTTCCCTGAACCAAATATATATGAAAATTCATCTCACGTGGGGAGGTATCCATGGTAGCTCCCCTAGAAAAACATCAAAAACTCTCTCAATATGGGATGGTCATCAAGGGATTGTCCACTAGACTCATCCCAGATCTGCTACTAACCGTAATAGCATATATTTGACAACCCCATCACACACACGCTTAAGATGCATAGCGAGATGATGGTGTGAATAAAAATGGGCCTCCTAACCTCTGCTATAACTAACTCCACTCCTAGATCATCTGTACAAGTAATAGTCTTATGGTAATAGTCCACTCTAGCTCTATGTGAAAACAACCAGTCCATTTCCAAGATGACACCATAGGAACCTAATGGAAGGATTCAAAGATCCAAAGTAGTGGTGAAGGGTCCCAAATCCACTACAAGCTCCTTAAATAAGGAGTCTACAAATTTTTGGCTCTATAGCCATCTCAAAGTCCCAATTACGATCCTACCTAACTACCACCAGCTTGTAACACTCTACTAAGGATGGTGTAATAAACAAATCAAAGGAACTTGAATCAAATAAAATAGAGGCGGAAAATCCACCAATACTACCTTTCGTCTCTATGACGGTACTCTGGTGCTCATCCTGGTGGTTCTCGACTCTGCATGCATAGATCGATGACTCCATGCCATATCTCCAATAGTAGGCTCTAAGATCTATGTCTTACCCTTATTGCTAGGGTTTTGTGGGCACTCTCTCCAATGGTGTCCAACAACACCACAACCATAACAATTTCCTAGTCCTCTCTAGTGAGATGTAGTTCAAATTGGTACTCTAGAGGTCTAAGTTGTGGATCCTGATGATCCAGCTATGAAATGTTGAGGTCTCTCCTGACGAGCTCCTACTTGGTAGAGCTCATGGTGCACACTATGTCCTGATGGGACCCACCCCAGGATAAGGCCCCATACTCATCGTCTCTGTGCATCAAACCTATGAGGAGGTCTTTAAGGTGGGTGGGTCTGCTGCACTTGCTGCTTACTGCTTGAGGTGGCTACTAGTGGTGGCCTGAATGAAGCCTATCCTAAACTTTTCCACCATGTGGAGGAGGAAACCCGACCCCTCGATCTACCATCATACATTTACTAGATGTGGATCAAAACTTTGTCTCTAGCCTGCTACATCTTCCCTCGTGTCTCCTCTATAATATAGGCCTTCTCTATGGCCTCTACTAATGTCTGTGGGTAGTGAATGCACATTGCACCACCCAAATCCAAGTTCAAGCCCCTGATGAACCTATGAATCTGTACCTACTCATCCTACATATAGTCGACATACTAGAGTATATCTATAAATAAACTCTCATACTCATTTCTACATCATCAATGCCCGATAGAGGTAGTGAAACTCATCTATCCGATGTTGCATAAACCTCTGGGAAAATACCTACATGCTTCTAAATGCTCCTCAAATAGATCCCGTGTAATCTCTCGATTCAACATGGAACTTATACTCCTCATTCCTCCACGAGACTCCTACTCCATCCCTTAAAGATGGATCACAACATGAGCGTTCATGTTCTAGTACAAGGGAAAAGCTTGAAGCATCCACTCAAGCTCACCAACTAGGCCTCTGCCTAAAAACCACCTATATCAACCAAATAATGAGATGGTCATAGCTTCAGGATCTCCTTGATATGGTCTGCAGCTAATGTTTGATGACCCCTAGGTCTCTCTGCATGCTCCTCCCTCTGTCTAGGGCTCCAAGACTTGTCCCTATGTCCTGAGATCTTGTCTACATGTCCTCTCTGTGGTGACTTTTCCCTAGGTGACTCCATGCAGAATTTCTCTTCCCTATACTCCTCACTATGTCGAGGGGATACATGGGCCTCCACTGATGGCTCCATGCCATGTCTAGCAAATCGTCCTCCCAAGGTCTCTCTGTATATAACGACATTGATGTCTTGAATCATTTGTAAAATATGAGGTAGAATGGCCGCTACATCCTGCTCTGGAGGTTGTATATCTAGGTCTATGTGAAAATACCCTCATCTGATCTGCGCCTTATGCATAGATCAAGGTGAGAGTTAGTTCATTGTTCTAGGTCTTGTTTCAGTTTTCTATGTTTTCAAATTTATACAAATATCGAGACATTATTTCCTTCTCTAGAGTTGGCTCGATACCAAGTGTAATGCCCGCAAAAATGACGTTCTAAGAACACGCTACAACCCAACACTTAACTTGAAAATTGTGGCTAATTTTTTTGTTTAAGTTTATGGAAGGTTACAAGGGTGCTTAACCTTTAGGGTTCATTAACTTAACTTACACTACTTAACTCAACTTTACGATTGAAGAACCAGGTCTAGTTAAAAGTTACATGTTTTCAAAATTATCTCTAAGGTCCATTAATCAATCATTCAATAGGAAGGTAACAAGGATTAATTTACTTAATTAGATATTCTCTTCTCTTTAAATAATGTTCAACTTTAATATGGTTAACCTCATGCTTAATTACTCTAGTTTCATTATCCTAATAGTTTAAAATTCCTTTAATTAAATTCCTACAACATACTAAGGATTAATAAGGACATAACACCCCTAGGCAATTAAATGGCCCCACTCACCCACTACACATACCTTAAGGGATTTTAAATTAAACATTTAAAATATATTTCTACCTAATAAAAGTAGGGTGAATCCTCACCCTTAGATCAAATCCATCTTGGCCACTAGATCCTAGGGTTCCAAACTTAGCCCTAAAATCCTTATGAAATTCTATTAAAACCTTTTCCCATTCTATTCTTCTCATTTGGTCTATTTCCTTTTTGTTAAAACTACAGTTGGAGAAGAGGAAGCCATGAAAGCAAAGGAGGAAGAGCCATGGAGGATTCTACATGGAGATTTAGTCTAGGCTTAGTTTAGATTTAGTTTTATTTATGTAATCTATTTCATTCAAGGATTGGGAGGAATTTCCTCCACCAATCTGGTTTTTATTTCAAGTTATTTGTGTATTGGGTTTTAAATTTGGGGCAAACCCTACCCCATTGTTTTAAATGAAAAATACTAGTTTTAAATCCACCATTGTACACTTTATTGAACTCCAATCCATAGTATTTCTCATTGTTTTGCTTGCTTGTAATTAAAGCTAAATTTTACAACTTAGAAATTTGAGCAAACTGGTTAAATTTCACACACAAGCATGGATCCATGAAGTTCTATCATAAGTGACATAACCCCTTCCCGGAGAGCGGACCGAAGGTTTTGGGACCGCTGCCCTGCCTGGGTGAAAAACCATGGACCATTGCCATACTAAGTAACGATTGTGAGACCACCACCTTACCTTGACAAAAAACCCTGGACTTCCACCCTACTGAGTGGTGGTTTTGAGACAGCCACCTTAGCCTAGAGCGCGGTTATGGGACCACCACTTTGCATAGGGTGGCGGTCTTGTTTCGAAAAAAAACATTAATGCCGAGATTTTCATAAAAACTTAAAGTTACAAAAAGGTTTAAAAATGCATTCTGAGTTTGTTTTTGTTCATTTAGAGTTCCATATTTGAGATTTATTTCTCTTTTATTCATTTCTTAGTTAAATCTACTCATTTTAAAGTATTATCTAATCCAATGAAACACATCTACTTACAAAATCATTCTATTATGCTCATCTAGTTTTGTTTCCATTACAAGAGCAAAAGAATCTATAACTACTTATACATTATCATTTTTATTGCTATGTAAAGAACTCAACATTTCTAAATACAATATATCTAAACTTGTTCTCTCTTTCATTTCACTATAATATGCATACATTCTAAGTAGCCACAATAACTTTATTTTCCATTCAAATGAATTATACATAATATTTCAACTTCTTACTATTTCTATTTCTCCTTCTTTCTCATTTAAAACATCACAACTATTTGAATGCAAACTCTCATTTTCACATTGTAACTTCCAATTAAAATTTTGCACTATATATCCATTTTGGTCATTTATTTTTACTTATTACATAATTACAATAAAATCAACTTCATAATGAAAGTAAGCTTTCTTTTCCATTTCATAACTAATTCACACAACACTTTCTTTCTCTTTTCAATATGCAAATACACTTCCATAACCAACAATGGAATGCAATTTGTTTCTTCACAAGATCAATACAATGTTCTCCACTTGATGTGGGAAAACCTACAAATATAAATAAAAGAATGGAGTACATTATTACAAGTTCTTCCACTCTAAGTGGGAATACAATAAATTTATTCACAAGGATAAGTTCTCAAGGTCTCCAACAATACTCTAAGCTCCAAAACTCCAAGCAAGGTATCTATCCCTCAAGATTGTTTGATTTACAACAAAATAGGGGGAGAGGCAACTCTCTCCACCCAAAAAGATATCCATGGAGAGGAGAAGCCATCCACTCCATTGCCCCTCGAGCCCCAAACACATTACAATGGGAGAAGATTTCAACTCATGGCAACTACAAGCTTCCACAATACTTAAAAAATAGTTTTACAACCCATTCCATCCACAATCAAACACAACAACAACACAAGGCTTAAGAATCAACAAAACAACAACATAGCAAGGCACAAAAGAAATCCAAAGATCTATGGGGAGGCCACTTATGCCTCCCAATGGGAATGGGTGTCCACCTTTAAGCCTCCAATGTATGTCTCAAATCCCCTACAAACTCTTATGCCTCCCTCAAGTACCCTTATACCTCCATATACTCTTATCCCTCCCCCAATCTCTTATACCTCCCTCATAACAAGAACAAGAAGAAATGCAAGCATCCTTCATAAAATGTGGGACACCCAACCCAAACTCCCTCCATAAGAAAGAAAACTCTTATGCCTCCCTACAAGAAAACTCCCCATAGTCTCCTCCTACTCCAAAATTAGGTAATCTACCCATACCCAACAATATTGCAAAGGAAACAACACACAAGACAAACATATGAACAAAAAATAAAAAGAACATAATTTAAACTAAGGTGAAGCTCCTACCTCTCCATGGTAGAGCTTGTTCCAAGAATGAAGTTCCAAACTCCTCCAAAAACAAAGCAAGCATCCACAAAGCTCCAACAATCCACAAGTTCTCTCAAAACTCTCTAACTCTCCAAAAATTCAATAGACTAAACATGATCAAGTAACCCCCAAACAAGCAAAATGATTTAATAAATAGATAAAGGAGAGAGGAGGATGATGTGGCTCCAAGTAGGATGCCACCTCATTTCCTCTCCACTCCACATCACTTGGTCAACCTCATATTCCAATGCACAATTAATAAGTGGTTGAAGGAATGACAAGAAACTTACACACTCCATCTAAGCCCACTCCCCTAAGGACAAAATTAAATACTTGAAATAAAGTGTAATAAACATTTCACCTTTTTATCTTCCCAAAACACCTAATAGGGCCTAATTTTTACCCCCAACCCATAGGTAGGGTTGGCATAGGCATTTAAGAGGTTTGGGACAAGTTTGACTTGTCCCACAAGCTTCCAAATTTGGCCTCTAAGGCCAAATTCGAGTTTCCCATGAAGGGTAGAGTGTGATACACTCAAGGTTCAAGCATACAACACTCAACACAAAATCCAAGAGTAAATCAAGTCTAATAAATGAACTAATTTTTGTTCACATATTTAATTAGTTTAGGAAAATTTAAATTAGTTTAATTAAGATACTACAACCCATTAGTAATAAAGGGGTAAACTTATATCTAAAAATCTAAATAATTAAAACATTTAAATTTCATTACAAAAATAAAACACATACTAACATTAATAAAAAGGAACTAATAATAAAAGACAACACATGACCCCTTGGTCACAATTTTCCCCTAACCAAACTCATACACACACATTACATGTTGCCATGGTGACCCTAGTTGAATTCATCTCAAATTCCAATGTGGTTGGTCTCCAATCCCCCGATGTTGTTGTGAATATAATATACCTACAAAATAGAGAATACCTCCTTCGGCCTCGTGGCCTGCATTAAAACATCCATGCCAAAATATGCGATATAAAACTAACATCATCTATATATGAATTAATATCATCTATACAAATACGATATCACTTACAATTTCTAGCAACATTTCTATTCCACATTTCATCCATGTCAAAATGATCACCACATTAATCAAATTATCAAAGGTCTACTCAATATGACTAATATATCACATGTCAGAAATATATATAAATAACATGTTGGTACCCAAATTGATTTTCCTTCAAAGTCTAAGCATATTGAGATTGATTGTCATTTCATTCGAGAGCACGTCTTGAACCATCACATTCAACTCCAGTACTATCCTACAGAAGCACAAGTTGCCGATATTCTCACAAAATCTCTTGGAAAAGTGAAATTTGAACTTTTCAGGGGTCACATTTGCAAGAATAATGTAATAAGGGGGAATGTTAACATAGTCTATGTAATTATTTTTTATTATTAGATTAGTTTTCTATCTATTCCATTATTCTCTCCTTCTTATTTGTAACCTCTCCATCCATTTAAGGGAGTCTTGTTTATTCCCATACCTATAAATATTGTACGTGGTTCCTTTGTTTAGGAGAATAATATGAGATAACATATCTCTATTCTTTCTCCTTTATTCAGCCTCACAATTTTGAAACATATTTAATATTCATTCAAAATATATTTAATGTGAACATAAAAATTCATTACAATATATATACTACTTATTCCTGGATTATTGTGGATTTAGACATCTCAAAATACCTTCCCGAGAGCATAAATCTATAAATTCAAGATAGAACTTGGACCCAAATACTAGACTATGAAACATTGGATTTCCATTGTCATTATTGTTTTGAAATGGGACATGTGTTAGAGGATTTTGGATGCACTAAAAAAAAGGTGACCAATCTGCTCGGTGGGTGGATTCTCTCCCCTCTCTCTTTACAATTAATCCCTCTTCTAATCTTGTTCCTAATTCTCTTTTGATCCCTCTCGGGTGGTCTATCCCCCTGTTGTGAACACCTCTCAGATGCCTCATATTGAATGAAAGACCCATATACCCTAGGCCCCCTCTAAGGCGGTCAAGGAGAGGGTAACCCCCTCTTATCCTTATAGGTCTCCTCTTTGACCCATTTCCTCTTTACATGTTCTTCTCTTGTGTGATTTTGATGCCGAGCTTAAGAAGGAGGAGTGGACGGTGGTCCAAAACAAGAAAAGAGTCTCTACTAAACTACAATCAACCCCTTATTATATGACACTCATATCACATTTTTTGGTTGTTGGTTAACTTATAATTCTTTTATGTTGGTGTTTTGTAGGGGATGGGTTTTTATTGCCTCACATTTTTTTTTTGATCTTAATTTTTGTATCTGGTATTCAAGCCTTTTGGTCCTAGGTAGGGCCCTTGTCAAAAAAAATATTTACCCTTAAATAAAATAATAATATACATTTTTAGGATTGTTAGTTCTGAAAATCCTTAGTGAATATGCATTCTATATGACATACTCATGTTTTTCAATGGAGTGTAATAATATAATCTATGACATGTATATTTATAAATTAATTCATTTGAGTATAACTAAACTTTCAAGATTTTTTAGAGTGGTTTCCAATATTTAGGAACTATGATATAAGATTTTATTTTAAAATGATACTTTCAAAGTCATTGTTGTTGCAAATCAGCGGCACCCCTGGATGCAAATCGGGTTTCTAAGTTGATGTTTCGGGCATCCGGTGTGATTGAACAACATTGAAACCTCTCTCCAAGTGTGGGACTTGTAAAATGAGAGAGGAATCTCCAGATTAGAGGCTGGTTCCTCAAAATCCTCGATCGGATCTGTATTTGCACAATTGCGGAGGTTTGAATCCTAATCCTACTCTAAATTCCAAGGAGACGAGAGATAGAAAGTGCAAAAATTGAAACTAAACTAATAGGTGATACACCAAAGGAGTGGTGAACACTTCTTGTTCATGCAAAATTGACACAATTTCATAAAATGCAACATGAAACATCATACACAAGGTGATAAGATGCAATTAGAGTGCGAAATGAAGCAAGACAATACAAACAAAGGGTGAAAATTGATCACGAGTGCTGCTTGCTTGTCATTTTCACTGTCAAAATCCTTGCATTTGCAACATCAAAGAGGTAGAAACCTGTTACAATCATGAAGAAGGTCTGATACTTGCAAAAATCACTTGTTGAAGGTGAAAGAAGAAGCTTGCTATCCAAAAAAATGTTCAACCTCAAAAAATGAGCCAAATCTGGCTTTTACAATGCATGGGTCGAGCCCAGGAGAGAGAAAACATGTAAAAAATGTGGGAAGCCATTCCCCATTGAATGAAGATGCATTAAAACAGCATGGGCATCCTTACAGACCCATGCCCTGACATTTTTGGCCATGCTGAAGAAGAATGCGACCCATTTTGCATTAAAACTGGTTGTTGAAATGTCATTTCTAGCCATTACCACGTGCCAGAGATGTTTCTTGATTTTCTCTCTCCAAAATGAACCAAAATGCAAAAAAAACCACGAATCTTGTAGATAATTTCACCAGCTTTCCATTGATATAAAGAACGTGAAAATCCAGAGCTCTGGATCGAAAGATATGGCGATTTGAAAATTTAGGGCAAAAGCAGGCCAAAATCGGATCGGCGGGCAAAAGTTTGAATTTTTACCCGTTTGGTCTTTGGAAAAAATTTCAAATTTTCCCCACGCTCCACCACTCCAAGTGCCACGTGGCAGCCTTCTATTGGTTGCGGGCCTCTGAGGAAAATTTCCCACAAAAACTCCGCGAGAGCCATAACTTGAAAAATATGAGGAGTTAGGAGGAAAACTTTACCTTTCTGGAAAGCTGAGAGAGAGCTCTATCCAATGGTGCCATTTTTAGAAAGATTTGAGTGCCTAAAAATAAAAAATGGAGACTGAGGCACAAGAGAGGTAAGAACACAAGGAGTTAGCCACAAAAATGAGCAGGGGCACATTTTGGATAACAATTTTGGCGACTCAGAGGGGTCATCTGCCTGCTAGATGAAGATACCAGTTTCCTGAAGCAGCCCATTGGGCATGGAGTCATAAAATTTTCTGTTCGGAACCCCAACTGACTTAGAATGTTGCAAGGAGGAAGATGGAATATCACCTGATGGAAGCAAGGACTGCAAAACATCTCCAGGGATAGCAAGCCTGTGCCAAAGCACTTAGGGAAAGCAAAACAACCTACAGAAAAACAATGTGCACAAGCACTTGGAGGAATGAAAACCTAAGCTAATATTTACAAGGTGGAGAATTTCCCTTTAGTAGCAATGCTTTAGATAGATTCCATTGACTGGAATCTGCAGTTCTTCGCCATCCAATGAAGACAATTGGAAGGCATTGTTGTCCTTACACTTTGTGACCATGTATGGGCCACTCCAAATGGCATCAAATTTTGAATGCCTTCCCGGTTTTTCTCTATCTGCATCCCATTTTAACACTAGATCTCCAACTTGGAAAGATCTACTCTTGGCCTTCCTATCAAAGGTCTTCTTGATCAAAGCTTGATCCTTCTCCATTGCTTGGGATGCCTGATCTCTGATCTCTTGGAGCTCCATCAACTCTGCATATCTCACCTCCATGGGCCCAAACTCTAGCAACTCTAACTGCTTCATGAGTTCCAATGTTGGCAACTCAAGTGACATGGGCAAGATTGCCTCTCTTCCATAAACAAGCTTTGAATGGAGAGTTACTTGGATCTCTTGGGAGTTATCTTATCAGCCCATAAGGCTGATTTCGAGTTTGGTATGCCAAGACCTCGATTCTCATCAAGAGTCCTCCTAATGATCCTCAACAAGTTCTTGTTTGTAGATTCATCCTGGCCATTACCCTGAGGGTAGTAGTTTGATGAAGTACTTAGGTAGATCCCGTTCTTGACAGCCCACTCAGTCACCTTGGATCCATGAATGCTAATGCATTATCGAGATTATTGTAGCGGTATGCCAAATCTGATTACTATCCCCTCATAGAAGTCTAAGATGCTTAGACTCATTTGCTTCCTTGAGTGCTCTTTGCTTGATCCACTTGGTGAAGTAGTCTGTGGTGTCAAAATCCACTTATGCCCTTGGCTTGAATTGGGATTAATGACTCCAATGAAGTCCAAACCCCATTGCATGAATGGCTGGTCAACTAAAATTGGATGCAATGGAAGGGCAGCAAGCCTCTCTTTACCTGTGAAGAATGCACAATTCTTGCACCTTTTGATCCATGCAAAGCAATCACTGAAAATCTTGGGCCAATAATAACCAGCCTTCATGATTTTTAGAGCTGTCACTCTTGGTGCAAAATGACCACCAGGCTGGTCCACCATGGAACTCTCTTCGACACCCTATGAATCTGATTTGTGCTAATGCATCTCAGCAACACTCCATTCACATCTTTCTTGAACAAAACACCGTCTACTATGGCATATGGGACAGCCTGCAATCTGAAGTGTCTTCTTTGGGTTTTGTTCATCTCTGGAGGCATAGGCTGTGATTAGGAAGTGCATTATACCTTGGGTCCAGCAAGGAGTGGGGACAGCATTATCCTCTTCTTGAGTGCTACCTTGCACATGGCTGTCTTGAACTGTCAAAACAGCCTCTTCTTTATTGCATACTCCTTTTTGCTTGCCCAGAATCAGCTGCTCACACAATCCTTTTCCTCTTACCAGCTTGGTGACCTTGATCTCAATGTCATACTCCATGACACGAGTGATCCAACCTGCCCTTTTCTCATTCAAATCCTTGTTGAGGAGGAAGTCCTTTACTCCCATGAGAGACCAACAACTGAACCTTGTTGTTTGAGACTAGATGCTTGAATTTCTTCAAGCTTCTGATTACTGCAAGTACATGCTTCTCAATAAAAGAATATCTCACCTCATAGTCATCTAGGCTTTGGCTGAAGAAAGCAATTGGCTGCTCATCATTGTCCTTGTTCTGCTGTACCAAAATGGCAGAAATGGTATCATTACCCCCAAATGCATAGAGGATGAAATCCTTGGAGAAGTCCGGGTTGATGAGAGTTGGTGCTTGAGAGATGGCTTCTTTGATTGCTTCAAAACTCTCCTTGCCTTCTGTTGTCCATTTGAAAGCCATGCTTTTCTTCAACATCTTGGTGATAGGTTTGACAAGGGCTGCAAAATCTAGGACAAACCTCAAACAAAATTTATTCTCCCCAAGAAACTCTGAAGTGCCTTCTTGTGGCTTGGCAATGGTAGTGCTCTTATGGCTTCAACTCTCTCTGGATCAATTGCTAATCCTTCTTTGGAGACAATATGGCCAAGGAGCTTTCCTTCATGTGCTAGGAAGATACACTTCTTAGGATTCAAAGACACTCCAAATCTCCTGCACCTTTGGAAGACTTGTCTCAAATGAGAGAGGTGGTCTGCTGCATTCTTTGAAAAAATAGTGATATCATCAAGATATATCAGCACCATGTTGTTAATCAAACCTTTGAACACCATGTCCATTGCTCTTTGGAAGGTAGCTCCAGCGTTGGACAGCCCAAATGGCATTTTCCTGTATGCATAAGTTCCCCATTTGGTTGTGAAGGTTGTCTTGAACTGATCTTCTTCCTTCACCATAATCTATTGTACCCTGAGTAGCCATCAAGCAATGAAAACCTTTTGGAGCCAGCAACAACTTGTAAAATCTGCTCCATAGAAGGAAGTGGGTAATGGTCCTTGAGAGATGCTCTATTCAAATCTCTGAAATCAACGCACAATCTAATCTCTCCACTCTTCTTTCTGATTGGAACTAAGTTGTAACCCAACTAGAATGCTTGATTGGGAATATGATTCTTGACTCAATCAACTTGTTCAATTCCTTCCTCATGAGAGGTTCCATGTGTGGATTGACTGGCCTTTGTTTACTTCTGATGGGCTTAGTATTTGGATCCAACTCAATGGTGTCCTGAGCTAACTTGGGATTGAAACCTTTCAAATCTTCGTAGCTCCAAGCAAACACATCAGGGAACTCTTGACACAGTTTATGAACTCATACCTTTCTTGTTCATTGTCATCTTTCCAATTTACAATGGTTTGTTCTCTTCCACCAAGATGGATATTGAATCTTCTCTCTTGACCTGAATGTTTGCTTTCTCTTTCCTAAACTGATCATTGGGATTGAAAATGGACTCCAAAGTGATAAGTCCCTTGGGCAGCTTGTTAGTTCTCAGGTTTGTACCACTTGGTCACCATCTTTTGTTCCAATTTTCTGATTTTTAGTGAGAACTCAAACTTCTTCTTGTAAGAAATGGATGATTTTCTGGTCATTCTCAAACACTTGCCAACTTACATTGTTATCCGGCACTAAAGGCCTCACAATCACATGGATGTTTGGTATACCTTGTCCTTTTGAATGCTTTCCACAATATCAAAGGCTGCCCCAACTACTACTGCAAGCTGTCAAAGCAACTTGGTTTTCTTTTCTAGGAATGGATTTTATGCTAAAGCCCTCAAAATCTTCAATGAGGTCCCACACCTTGTTCTTGTAGCACTTGAGTAGATTATTCTTGACGACATGATGCTGCCCCTTAACTTGTTTACAATCAATTCACTGTCACCAAAGACTTGCAAGTTCTTTATTCCTCTCTTTATTGCCCAATGCATCCCTTGCACCAAGGCTTCATATTCAGCAGTGTTATTGGAGCATGCAAACTGAAATCTAAAAGCTGAATAGTACTTTACTCCTTGAGGTGAAATAAGCATAGCTCCACCTCCTGCACCTTATCTACTCCTTGATCCATCAAAAAATAGCTGCCATACCTCATTTTCATCCTTGTGGTTTGGCTTGGTGATGCTAGGAATGGGCTGATCTTCTTGATGTATGCAATAGACCCCTAGCTCAGATTCTTCTACTTCTTGATAAGGATCAAAAGCATGCACCTTGTTTGCCCATTCATCAAGAGTTAGATCCGGGATGCTTCCAACCTTGGTGTCAGCTTCATCAGTGCTTGGGTGATCTTCTTGATCAAATGCCGAACAGTTGGCATTGATCTGACTTGGAGTGTAGGGCTCAATGTGGAAGTTTGCAATAGGTTCAGACCTGATTGTAGCTTTGGTTCCATACCTCGTTCTGAACAGCATGTGTGACCAATCAGCAGACAAATATCCTCCAATCTTGGCTATGAAATCTCTTGACAAACATAGGGCAAAGAGTGGTGGAAGGTCTATAACTGATACATCTTGTAAAACAACAACATTTGGACATGCATGCAAGGTAAGACTCAAGTTTCTAATCACCCCAACTATTGTTACTGCTTGTCCCATCCAACTGCACTACCCCTTTGGATATGGTTTCATATTGAAGTCCTAGTTGATCAGCTATTTGCTTGGGCATCACTGAGCTACTTGCCCCGGAATCAATCATGCAATTGTGCACCAATTGGTTTCCAATGATTAATGAGACATAAAAAGGAGGGGCTTCAACATTTTACCTTGCTTGTCCTCCATGATTCCCTTCAGGCTGGGCAGCATTTGTGAGCACCTTCTCTTGCATTTGGACTTGCTGATTCGAAGTTGGCCAGTCCTTCATGGCAGCTTGTAGCAAATCTCTCTGGCCTAGGATAGATAGGGATTCCCACATTGATATATTTACATTTGTCTTCTTCATCTGATCAATGATACTAAATGGTGATGAAGGATCTCTTTGTTGTCCCTTGGTTTGCATATTCATCCCTTGCATGTGGGCAGCAACAACTGGTATTTGAGTTGGTCTAGGAGCTGTTCTTGGCTGCCCTTGTGCATTTACAACTGGATTTTGTTTGCCAACCATTTGTGGAGCCATAAAAGGTTGTGGATTGGTTGGAGCTAATGGTTGTTCTTCACCCAAATTCCTTCTTTTTGACCTTGTGTTGGCTGCAACACCTTGAGAAGCTATTTGATTTATGCCACAAAAATCTCTGCTGCCCGGTTCACAAGTGTGGTGTCATTTGGAGCTGATTGTTGTTGGAATGTTTCTTGTTGTTGGTTGTTTCCTTGACTACCCTCACCCTCCACACCAGTAGTTGTCACCATTAATGCTTGATTCAAGGCACCGTTGAAGCACATAGATTGGTTGTGAGGTTCATTGCATGGAAAACACCAATCATACTCCTGAGCAACGTTGTTTTGTGTTGGCACCAATGCCTTAGAGGCAGATATAGCATTTGGATTATAGGGCTGAAATGGTCTGTTGGTAGGAGGCCTTGCTTGATTTAGATTTGCAGCTGGATTGGGTGGTCTATGAGGTTGATATGGCTTCCTGTTAGGATGAGCTTGAGGCTGGAAGGAAGGTCTAAAACTTTGGGCTTGTTGCCTCTTGAGAGTAACCAGCTCATTACCTAAATTTTGCAATTGCTTCATGACTTCTTGAAGCTCATTTGGGGCACTTGGAGATGAAGTAGAAGCTTCATTTGAACTCTGATTTCTAGGAGTGGGAGAAGGAGCCAAATTAGGTGCTTGATTAGTGTTTGGGCTCTCTAAACTTGGAAACAATGGCATGGGAGGTCTAGGGGCTAGTTTGCCAGCTTGGATCAAACAATTTTCAGCCCTAATGGCAATGCTATAAGCCATAGGGATAGTTATGCCTCCCATGGACTGAATCAACATAGAAATATCAGAATTTAGAGCTTTGAGATAGTAAAGAAAAGCACCTTCTGCTGTTGGCTTGACTGCCACTGGAATTCTCTCCCAAGTCCTTTGAAATCTGAAATTAAAATCAGTCAGTTGCTCATTGGGAGCTCTTTTGATAGTTGTCAGCTGCTCCAAAAGGGACAAGTTGTCTCCCTTTTCCCCAAACTACTCATGGAGGGCTATACATAGCTGATTCCAATTTTGAATAGAACCCGAGGCAAGACTCCTGAACCATTGCAAAGCTTTCCCTTTGAATGAAGATGCCAGCAGTTTGACAATAACTTGCATCTCATTGATCTCATGGATTGCACAAATGTTAGCAATATCCTTAACATGATCACCAGGTGAGGTCTGATTTTCTCCAGTGAAGTATGGAATGTTCTTCAATGCTGCAACTGGGATTGGATTTTGTGCATTGAGAGCAAGTGGGCTGCTGCCAGTGAAATTGACATAGGGGTTGTTTTGTGCCATTCTAATTGGTCTTAGAACCCTTGTTGACTGAATGAAAGGCCTACCAGGTGGAGGAGTTGAGAGAGTTCTGTTTGGTGGAGATGGAGACCTTTGGATTCTCCTCCCACTTTGCCTTATTCTTGGAGATAACTGCAGATATTCAAACAACACCTCTTCCTCTCCAGCTCTTGACCTTGTGTTGATTCTTCTCATGAGTTTTTAGGTCTGCACTGCCAAAACCAGCTGATTCTTCCCCTTGGAGTCGCCAGATGTGCAATTTATAGCTCTTTTAAGCAAGAAAATTGCAGCAGATGCACATCAACTTTTTTGCAATGAAAATGAGACCTCTAAGGTCCCACCGGGTGTGCCAAAACTGTTGTAAATCAGCAGCACCCCTGGATGCAAATCAGGTTTCTAAGTTGATGTTTCAGGCATCCAGTGTGATTGCACAACATTGAAACCTCTCTCCAAGTGTGGGACTTGTAAAATGAGAGAGGAATCTCCAGATTAAAGGCTGGCTCCTCAAACTCCTCTGATCAGATCTATTATTTACACAATTGCAGAGGTTTGAATCCTAATCCTACTCTAAATTCCAAGGAGATAGAGATAGAAAGTGCAAAAAATGAAACTAAACTAATAGGTGATACACCAAAGGAGTGGTGAACACTTCTTGTTCATGCAAATTGACACAATTTCATAAAATGCAACATGAAACATCATACACGGTTGATAAGATGCAATTAGAGTGCAAATGAAGCAAGACAATACAAACAAAGGGTGAAAATTGATCACGAGTGCACTTGCATCATTTTCACTGTCAAAATCCTTGCATTTGCAACATCAAAGAGGTAGAAACCTGTTACAATCATGAAGAAGGTCTGATACTTGCAAAAATCACTTGTTGAAGGTGAAAGAAGAAGCTTGCTATCCAAAAAAATGTTCAACCTCAAAAAATGAGCCAAATCTGGCTTTTACAATGCATGGGTCGAGCCGGAGAGAAAAACATGTAAAAAACGTGGAACCATTCCCCATTGAATGAAGATGCATTAAAACAACATGGGCATCCTTACAGACCCATGCCCTGACATTTTTGGCCATGCTGAAGAAGAATGCGACCCATTTTGCATTAAAACTGGTTGTTGAAACGTCATTTCTGGCCATTACCACGTGCCAGAGGTGTTTCTTGATTTTCTCTCTCAAACTCAACCAAAATTCAAAATTGACCATGTAATCTTGTAGATAATTTCACCAGCTTTCCATTGATATAAAGAATGTGAAAATCCGAGCTTTGGATCGAAAGATATGGCGATTTGAAAATTTAGGGCAAAAACAGGCCAAAATCGGATCGGCGGGCAAAAGTTTGAATTTTTACCCGTTTGGTCTTTGGAAAAAATTTTCAAATTTTCCCCACGCTCCGCCACTCCAGGTGCCACGTGGCGGCTTCCTATTGGCCACGGGCCTCCTAAGGGAAAATTTCCCACAAAAACTCCGCCGAGCCATAACTTGAAAAATATGAGTTAGGAGGAAAACTTTACCTTTCTGGAAAGCTGAGAGAGAGCTCTATCCAATGGTGCCATTTTTAGAAAGATTTGAGTGCCTAAAAATCAAAAATGGAGACTGAGGCACAAGAGAGGTAAGAACACAAGGAGTTAGCCACAAAAATGAGCGAGGCACATTTTGGATTACAAAAATGTTAAGCACACCTAAATGATGCGATTACACAACATCAAACCATAATTGAGCCTAACCAAGTCTAATAATATTTTAATAATTAGCGAAACTATTGGAGCTTCTTTATGTAATATTTTTAAAATCACCTTATAATTACAACTAATAATGAGCATTTGTCGATAATAATTTACTAAAGTGAAAAATGGATGAAGTTCAAAATGTAATTTATCGATACCATGATATATACATACGAATAGTTAGGTTGTATAGTTGAAGATGAAAGTTGAGTAAAATAACCTCATAGGTTTATTTTCAACTCATAGTAAGCTACAAATGGCATCATTTTTCTCTCATAGGAAAAACCTACAAAATGAGAAAAAAATTGCTTAGTTGATGTAGAAAATTCCAAACCATCCATATAGATGATGAATCAACTTTTCTATCACATATAGAATGGACCAAATTCCTGAAGCACATCTTAATTCTATAGTGATCGGCTATTAGATTGGAAGTTGTTATTGGTTAGACGTGTTCCTTAAGAGAACATGAACATTATGAAGAGGAGAAATAATGTGAACTTCAAGAAGATTTTTTACGTTAATTACGAGGGATATATATTTTCCCTCTATTTTTATTATCATGTGAAATATATCTAATAATTCCGAGGATCTCGCTCACAAACATAGAAGTGTGCAAAAAATCACAACAATTTTTCTCTCGCACCTAAAAATTGCAAAATGAGACAAAAGTTTCTCAATTGATGTATTAACTTCCAAACTATCTATATAGATGAATAGTAACCTTTTAAATTACATTTTAATGGCTCTAAATACTAATGCATGTCCTCATTCGATAGTGAACAACCATAAAAATCAAAAGTTACTACATGTCAAACACATTCCTTAAGAGAAAATGAACATTATTAAGAGGAGAAATAACACAAACTATGGGAAGAAATTTTATGATAATTAATATGGATAAAGGCATGATTTACTTATTTTTATTTTTATGTGGGATCCCTCTAGTAATTCCTTGGATCTCACTCACAAAATTAGAAGTAAGAAAAAATGACGACAAGTTTTCTCTCACAATTAAAACTTGTAAAAGGATAAAAGGGTTTCTTAGTTGATGTAGAAACTTCCAAACCATCCATTTACACAATTAATAACATTATTAATCACTTCTTGGATTACATAAAACCCTAAGTCACGTCCTCCTTCTATAGAGATTGACTAACAAAATCAGAAGTTGCTACGAGTCAAACACGTTCCATAAGAGAAAATGAGCATTATTAATTAGAGAAAAAATAAAAACTTGGGGAAGAAATTAAATGATATCAAAGAGGGATAGATACATGAATTTTGTTGGGTTATTTTCATATGTGATCCATCTAACAATTCCTTGGATATTTCTCATGAACTTAGTACACAAAAATGACACAAGTTTTCCCTTACAAAAAATACTTGCATAGCAAGAAAAATGTTTCTCAGTTGATGTATCAAATTCCAAATCATCCATCTAGATGATGAATGGCATTATCCATTAAATTTGGATTGGACCATAATCCTAAGGAACATCCTCAGTTTGTAGTGATTGACCACTGAAGTAAGAAGTTTTTATTGGTCAGACGTGTTCCTTAAGAGAAAATGAATGTTCTTAAGAGGAAAAATAAGAAAAACTTCTGGAAATCATTGTAAAACAACCAAGAGGGATACATATGTTCCACTTATTTCATTAGTTTCATGTGGGATCCATATAATAAGTTTTATAAGGTCTCTCATGAACATATAAGTACATGAAAATGATGAAAATTGTAATCTCGCATCCAAAACTTACAGAAGGAGATTTTAAATTTTTTCAATTGATATAGAACTTCAAAACTATTTATAATGTACCAAAACATAAGGCACTCTCTTTTTCATAGTTATTGGCCACAAAATCCAAAAATTACTACCGATTGGACATATTCCTTATGATAAAATGAACATTCTTAAGAGGGGAAACATAGTGAACATAGAGAATTTATTGCATTCCAATTAAAATGGATAGATATATTCTTTTTTATTCTATTAGTTTCGTGTGGGATCCCTTAAAAAATCATACATCATCATTAATGAAATAAGAATTACAAACAAATGATGACAATTTTCTCTCACATCCAAAACATGCAGAATAGGAAAATAGTTTATTAGTTGATGTATCAACTTCCAAACTCATTTTATAGATGTAAAATAACCTTTGTCATCATGTATATATTGGCCCAAAATCCTAAGGGACATCATTTTTCTATAGAATCAGCCACCAAATTTATGATGTACTATTGTTCATATGCATTTCTTCATAGAAAACAAATGTTTTAAAGAGGAGAAACAAGGTTACCTTAAAGTAGAAATTGCATGATAATTAAGAGGGATAAATATGTTCCACATATTTTCTTATTTATTTTTGTGATACCTATAATAATTACTAACACCTTGTTTGCAAAATTATAAATATGAAAAAATAACAAGTTTTATCTTGCATCCAATCTTGGAGAATGAGAAATGATTATCAATTGATGTAGCAAATTCCAAACCATTCATCTAGAAAATGAATCACCTTCTCAATTACATTCAAAATGGACCTAAAATATAAGGCATGCCCTCATTTTATAGTGATCGACCATAGGATTTAGAATTTTCTACCACGATCGACACATTCCTCTCCCCTCCTGCGTGAAATCTACAGACCAAAGAAACCAGGAAAATCTTCCTTCGTGGAGTTTGGTGGAAGAACATTTCCCTGTTGGTGTGCCGTGAAGAAGCATTCAGTTGTGAAACCGTTTTTCTATTCAGTTGTGCCGTGAAGATTCCTCTGCCTGTCCGTTCTGCAGTTTGAATCCAAAAACGTTTGTCTTTGTGCGTGGCGCCTGGGAGGTGCGTGAGTTTGTGGAGACTCAAAGAAAAAACAGGAAGCAATCTGCATTGAAGTGGAGTGACTGGTCTTTTGGCATTTTTGTACTCCTTGCTGGCGAGGAGATTCAAATCCACTTTGCCTACCTACGTTGGAAGTTGAAAGTTGCAGACATGTATTGAAGAAAACAGCTTTTTTGGCATATTGTGAGTCATGGGCCGTGGAGGGACAGTTGAAGGAGCATGCCCGAGCGTGAAAGATCTTTGCTTGCTGTGAGTGAAGATTCGAACCCGTGCGTGACCTCTGCTGCCGAAGTTGCTAGCTTTGTGCGTGGAGAATCGATCCGTGCGTGAACTCGCTTTGCAGAGCAAGCTATGTGCTTTGTCCTTGGAGCGTGGAAGCTTGAGGCAGGTGGATTACAGTGCGTGGAGGGATAGTTGGAGGAGCTCCCGAGCGTGAAAAGTCTTTGCTTGCATTGTGCGTGGAGATTCGAACCCGTGCATGTATCCAAACTAACCAATAAACAATGTATTAAAAAAATATGCCAACATTCCCCCTTAATATATTGATTTTACAAATCTACCTCGATTCATCATCTTGTTACGTCGCGACATGTCCTATTTGCTTAACAACAAGGAATTTGTCTGGATTTTCTTGAATCTCTACGACGGATGTGCTCTCGTTTGTAGAAAAAAATATGAAGTGAGCTCGAAAGCTCGTGTGGTGCGCCACGAGATGTGCTCAAGGCATTTAATCTCGCATTTGTCATCTGGATCGACACAACTCTTCTTCGTCTATATGTTGAACAAGACTCAGTCCATTATGTCCTCGGATTGCAAGTTTTGAGACCGAAGAGTAGATACTAATGCTCTTCGGTTCTCTCAAATGCGGCACGTCTCTATGGTTGCTTGCAATGTTGCTAACATCTCTGGGCATGACTTTCATGCTCTCAGACTGTTGCATGGGATCATAGGCTGGTTGTTTGCGTCCATCTTTGATAGCAAATTTGATGAATGAATGAAGGGGCTTAATCTCGTTTTGTTCCGATTTGATTCAAACAAATTCCACGTCTCTTGATCTTTTGTACAATGCGCTTGCTAATGTATCGCTTGGTCTGCGAACAACAGTTGAGAAGATGTTGGGGGAAGGAGTCTACCAACGCACACGGTGGTCGATGCCACTCATGTCAGACTCCACACAGTGCTTATAAGTTGGTCAATGGTCATTGCCACATGCTCTCTTCTCCCTCTTTGGTGACTCCACACAGTGCTTAACCTCACTGCTACCTCCTCCAGCGCAGGTAGATCACAGACATATCAAGTCGTTGAAGACAAATTAGGGAAACAACAACAAATGGCCATCGCTGAGAATACTTTCACACAGTCAATGCTGCAGGTCGCTTAGATCTTTAGAGCAGGTCGTATTTATATAATGCTGCCATGTCCAACTCGTCCAAAGGAGAATCAATCAGATATTCCAGCGCTGGTTTCCACGCAGGTCTGAATTCTTCAAGAAATGCCCAAGCAAATGGAATGGTCAAGGAGATACTAAGAAGGCTCGCGGCAGTGAAACGTAGGACACATGCGCTTAATCTTCCCACGCAGAAAGTTAAAAAAAAAACGGTTTCAAAACTGAATGCTTCCTCCTGCAGTCTTCTTTCTTCTCCCGCGCTCCTTCCTTAGTGGCGCTTCCTCACGTCCTGAGATCTGCAAAAATGGTCGCTTCAACAAGTGTCTTTGCTCCACGCTGGTTTCTCTAACTATTGTTAATCGCTGGTCGATGTCGCTAGTTTCTCTAACATTGTGTTGGTCACTGCAGACTTCCAACAAAGCGCCAAAGGAGAATGCTACATGTTTACACGCACAGGTCACTCCCACAGTGTAATGGGTCGCAAGTGAAACTGTTCTTTCATGCAGATTCAACCAAAATAGGAAATGACTCCATGAAAGTGCAGGCCTCCAATAATCTTTTCCACGCAGGAGAGGAAGTGATGGTTCCCAACAGATCTTCAACAGTCCACGAAACCAATGAAAGAAAAACCTTTCTCACTCCCACGCTCCCGTCTTCACGCCGCTCTGATACCAATGTTGGATCAGGAGAAATGTAAAATGTAATGAATATTGAATGTATGAGGGGTGAATAAATACATAGAGAAAGCGGTTAGGAGGAGTAACCGCCTGTAACCAATAAACAATGTATTAAATAATATGCCAACAATTCCTTAGGATAAAATGAACTTTTAAAAGATGATAACTAAGGTGAACTTCGAGAAGCGATCGGTTACTTAAATGAGAGGGATAGAGATGTGTCTTTTGTTTCATATATATTTCCATTTTGAATGGACATCTTGTTTTCCCACGCTCCCTCCTTTATACAACCTCTCATGGATTGGACTCAGTTCTAAAAAGATATCCAAAAACGTATGAGACTAATAAAAATATTCATGGGAGAGGTTTGGTATTTTTATTTTACGAATTCTTGGAATTTTTCTTCTTTATAGATAGTGTTAGATTGACATTTTTTACCATTAAGTAGTTTAATATTTAATGGTATTTTAACTGTAAGATGGATCCATTTCTTAGATTAATTTACTTGATTATGACATGCCTAGTGAAACACCCCTTTATCTCACATGCCTTTTCTTCAAGATTCATGTATGTTATGCAATTTGATTTAAATTTCATGTTTTTGTTTACTTTTTCTTGTGCTTTGAAGTGTTGAGTGGGTTTCCATGTAGAAACAAGGCCAGGTGGTGTTAAAATCAAGACTTGAAATCCAAATTTTTACATTTTTAAACTTCTACCTCATTTTTTGTGTTGTTTACTATTTGGAAAAATCGCTCTATGTTTTGTGAACTTACACTTGGTAATCAAAGCTAGCAAGTGGCTGTGGTGAACTCACTCTAGTTAATTTTTTCACACAATGAACTCATGTTTTGGAAAATTTGACTTATCATTTAGTGGATTTGTTGTCTATGGGAGCTCATTAATTTCAAAGAAGATTTGACATGATTAGTGAACTTCTTGCATAAAGCATGGTGAACTCACTCATGTTAAACATCGGATTTAAGATTTCACTATATTATCTTTTGTTTTAGGGTTTTTCCCAAAAACTTGTAGATGTTACAATAAATTTTTCAAAGGAGTCCCTCATGGTAGATATTCTAGAGCCCTTATCTTAGACATAGAATTGAAGTTGAGGGAAGGAACCTATTCAAATAATGTTTGAGATCAATCTTAAATATGGAAAATCTTACCAAGTGGGCTGATTTTTCTTGGAAATTTCTCATGTATCCATATTCCGTCCTTAGAACAAGGATCCTCTAGGTGACCTTTGGTAGTATTGACCATGATTTCATGTAGATTGGTGGTCCCTAATTTCATGGTAGATTTGGATTCTTTTTTTTTTCTTTTGGTCACCATCTTTATCCTATAAAGGAGAAAATCATTGCAAGCCCACTATGGTTGGATATTGATAATGTCCTCTTGTCTTGTGTAATGAGGACCCCATCAAGTTTCTAGTTAAAAAGATTGGTTCCTTTGTTAATATTGACTCTAACTTATTTGACAACATGTTTCTTAGAGTATGTGCAGTCACTAGTCTATCTAAATCATTATTTCATTTCATTAAATTAGTTTCATCTCACAGATGTTGGATTTATTGCATCAACTATATGCCTTTGATGCAATATGATTTTCCATAGGTCTATGTCATGATCTTAAAACTATAGACCACCCCTTTCTTCTCAGTAGGTTTAGAGAAAAAGAGATGGGTCTTAACATCCTAAATATATTTGGTGAAAACGTTATAAGTTTTTAAAGTGTGGATCCTGTTACAATGACAACTCTCTTCTTCCTTGAAGAAGTGTCTCAAAAATATGTGATTCCCCTCTTATTCAGGGTTTAGTTCTTATTGCATTATGTTTTGAAAGAGGAATATTCGAAAGGTGGGAGATTATTTTTATAGGTTCACACACTTTGAGAGATTGTATGGCCTTATCAAGACATATGATAACAATACAAATCCTAGGTGCTATGGCCGAAAGTAAATGTCATAGATTTGAGGAAAAAGGAAGGATATTGGAACTTGAGAAGATGACAAGTGTTGGATCTCAGAGGATGATGGAGGAATTTATTTCCCATAATAGTAAGACCTTAGGTGTATATCTCTTTTTGAATTATAGAGGTGGCTAGATGACCTTTTAAGGGGATGTTTCAGATGTGCCACTACTTACATGTGTTTTTCATTTTCTTCTTGTTGATTATAGGTGACTGTGGGATTCTGAGTTTTTATTCTTGTGCCTTATTTTATTTCTCATTTCTTTGTCTTTTTGTCTTTGCATTGTTCTATAGAATGGACCCTTATTTATATCCTATATGGATTCATATCTCTAGTCAAAAGTGTTTATATTTTAATAAAAATAATATTAGATAATATTGATTGAAAAACATATTTTAAGTCACTTAAACAAGGTTGATAAGTAATTGTTCATTTGAAATTTATAACTCAAACACGTGCTTGGAAGATCAATAAATATAGAGGGCACATCCATAAATATAAGATAAGTTATGACGGTTATATTTTCCCATTAGATCGCAACTCATCAAATCTATGTTATAAGAATATTCAATAATGATATAGGCTTCTAGTAAATATTAGGTAGGCTTAACTTATTTTTCATTCCATACACATTTTCCTGAAGACATCATTAACTATTTTAATATTTGAATTACCAAATACTCATGTTAAAACTATTGAACGCCCCATAATACCCTTATTCTATTTCATTAGAAGGAATAAAGAAAGAGAACTAGTTATGAAGAATATGAAAGCAAGATCAACAAGGAGAAAGAAGAATAAAATAGGATATAATGGTGAGAAAAAAGACAACGAAAAATAAGAAATTGAGTGCAAGGGAAAGGCTATGAAACCCTACTAATAAAAATGAGAGATTCAATATATATGCTTCCAAAGTTACCATCTAAAACTATCCTTTGTTTCCCTTTTCTCATGCACAGTCACTTCTGGTGATGGTGTTGGGAGATGCCAAAGCAATATGGAGAAAAATATGGAGGATTTAATCCACAACCTTAGTTCCTCCATACTTTCTCATTCCTCATTGTGCAACATGAAAATCGTGTTTATTGTTTTAGCAAGTCTCAGAGAATCTCATACATGTTGTGCTCCTCCATCAACACAATGCTCTACACATAGATCGAAATGAACCATGCAATGCTCACCACCTATGTGGGGCCTTCTCTTTATATATTTTGAGTTTCTTAGGCTATGGGGATTTTTTAAATTATTTTTCATTTCCTTTTTGTGTCCATTTACACACCAATAATGTTCTAATTTGAAATCAAGAAGTTTATAAATATATTAAAAAATGAACTTACGTGCTAAACCTATTGCAAGAGTTATATACTGACTTTGTAGTGATTTTTCTCAAGAATATCATATATAAATAAGTCAATTCAATATTTTAGAGATAATTTTAGTATTTTCTAGTTTTACTCCATGCAGCTCAAAATTGGGTTATGAGATTTGCATGCAGCATATTGTTTTTTTTTTATTTTCAGTGATTTTGGCAAGGAATGAGGCGCATGAGGCATTTTTAGATGCCTATCTTGTGAGCTCAATTTACGCTACTATCTAGACATGTTGTCTACCACCTTTCAATAACATTTATGTTACTATACATACAAACCAATATATTAAATCCATACCTTAGTTATCTTCTTTTTTCAAACATCTAATCATACTCTTTATGTTATACTACAATCTAAAGTAAACGGTAAAAACAAGCCTCCTTTAATGTTTTATCTCACATGATCTAACTGTTACTTAGAAGTGCTCTCCATATCTAGAGTTACGTATTTAAAATACTTTTAGAATGATAATATAAAATCATATTTAGTAGCGTTTTGAATACAAATAGAGGCCAAATGCCAATATTTAAAACGCTAGATATTATAGATATGAGTCACAGAAATATAGAATTGCTTGAAAATAGAATAGAAATTTTTATTATTCAAGAACAAGATAAATTAATTAAACTAGAAACTATTACTCAAGAACTAGAATGGGCTGTTTTCGAATCCGCAAACACTAAGGAATGTTGAGAGCATTGCAGTAGAAAGCAGAGCGTGGCTTGGTAGAATTGGTGGGCATGTGAAGAATGGGTGAGAATCCTTTATATCGTCCCTCAAACCTGGCAACGCACACGTCAACCATATCTTTTAACACTTTACTTTGCTGGTTTTTGGGTTGAGCTACAAATTCCTCCATCGCCATCCACTGAATTACAAACAAATTTTCACATCACTTCCATTGCACAATTATATTCTAATTATCACCTTATTAATATACTGAAATATTAGCGTACCTTAGCTGCACAAATTTCGGTGTCCTCCATCAGGATTTCAGAAGAAAGAGATTTTAACATACACACGAAAAGTAGATCAGATTTCCCAAAAGCTGCGTTGTGACCATCCCTGTAATTCACCTTCAAATTAGTTAGCGAATTAATAAATCAAATTGAGGCAACTAATTCTAATCAAATATGGAATGAATGTTTATTACTGTACCTGAATCCTACCACCTCTAAAAATTCTGTATCAATCTGCCAAAGTTGAGAAATAAAGTAAGAATCTTTTAATAATGATGCCCGAAACTTTAATAAAAAAATGAAGATGATGAGAAGAGGCATTTACCCCCGTTTCTTCTTTAACTTCTCTTACAGCTCCTTTGTTAATGCATTCCCCCTGCTCAACCCTCCCTGTGGGCATCTTCCACAACCCTGAATCTTTGTAAGGTCCGTACTTTTCCTGAACCACTAGCACCTACATTTTCATTGTCATCAATTTGCCAGGGAAATGGGGAGAATTTTTTTAAGCGGACATTTTATTCCAGTAACAATGATTATATATAGAAAAAGAAACGAGAGAAGTGTTACCTCTCCCTGGGCGTTGAATACGAAAGCCGCGATTCCCACTTGATGGGAAGCATTAGCAGGAATCGTACAAGGTAGAGATTGAGTAGGGATCCAATACACTAACATTACATACGATGCCTCCGCATGGTGGTACCAAAATCCCTCCTGCATTAACTCACAACGTCATACAAATTGCTTCCAGCATTAATTTTTTATTTTCTCTACTACCATTAGACGGCATTTTAAAATTTATGAAGATGGTGATGAAGAGTTATGAGACCTGAATAAGCGCAGGAAGTAGTTTGGCCTGTTCGATGGCCACTTTAATCCACACTCCCTTCTTCCCCTGCAAAGCCCAGTTACATGAGTACTACTCATTATGAAGGGAAGGAAATCTTTTAACGTTAATTAAGGGATTTGTATGATAGTGTTAGCAAGCACTGACTTGTCGTGTCCATTGAGAGAGCGATGCTTTGAGCGAAGATGCGAAACGGGCAGCATCGTTGTTCTCATTCTCATTCTGGATCTCAACAACTACACCATCATATCTATCTTCATGGTATTTCAGCAATTCAGGTATTTCTTGTGTTTGTATGGCCTCTGAAACCTCGTTACTTGGAAATGCCATTTTATAGCGTAAGCAATTACCTGTAAAAACATATGTAAGACTTAACAATCATAGCAGGATTCGGGAAACAGAAAATCAAACAATATAAGAGAGACCAAACTTCATACTTGTCGACAGAGACGAACGTGTGTAAAACCAGATTGAATTGTAATATATAGAATTGGAGGGGAATATATAGTCACGGAGAGAAGTCGTAGTAGGCTTCGCGGGTGGTGAGAAGCAATTGCAACTGCAACTGCACATTATTTTATTGATAAAAGAAGCGCGTGAGCATCCATGTTTGAAAAATTTATAAACTTCACGGCAAAGCGAAGCAAATAACACGTCGTGAAACACTTGTTTACGAAATCAGTGGCTGTGGAGAAGGTTCGTATTAACGGCAAGAGAGATCTGTGGTTGGTGCTGGATAAGAACAAAGTTGCAAGGAATTGTGGTGAGGAGCTAATAAGGTATTAAGGACTTACTAAGAAGCCAAGCTATGAACAAATTCGAACTCCCTATGCGCATGCCAAGCGGCACTGACCCCCAACTCTATAGAGGTCAGCTCACTCAATTGGTGGCCTTCTTTTAGGGCAAGGAAAGGAAGCGCCTTCTCTAAGGGAAAGCCTTATCTTGCCGGTACGTTCCGAATTCATAAGCAGTCAAGTTATATAGTCTCGTACGGCTGTTTACCACATTGTGCGTGCTCGGTGAGTAGTTGGTGGGGCCTATGCAGTGTTGAACGACCGGTCGCATGTTCAATTCTTTTGCATGAAGTCAGCGGGAACATGCTGGGAAGTTACGCTCAGCCTTCTCTAAGTGGTGCGTTCCAATATTTTATGACATGGTCCCACCACATCGGTTATATTAATGTTGGAAAAAGTGTGGGAGTTAATTTTGACTCGATCCTATTTTTGAGAAAGAAAACAACAGTTTAATATTTTGCATGTATCCATAAGATCATGCTTTAATTTTTTTAGATAGTCTCTAGTTTGTCTTGCATGATGTTCATAAATTTTAGGATAAAAGCAATAAAACAATTAAGCTTTGTTAGCATGCACTATTTTTAGAAACAATAGTTATGTTTTTAGAGTCTTCTGTTTTAGAGTTGTGCGTTCTATTTTTAGGAAAAATCTTTTATATAAGTAAGAGTAATTAACTTCTACAAGAAACATGAAATGAAAATTCTCAAGCTAATATGTTAAAAAAATTAACTTCTATCTCTTATTGAATGCTAAAATAAGATGAGATTGAACCTATGTAGATCTTTAGAAATCAAAGAGTTGATTATGTGCTTGAAATACCAAGGTTTCTAAGAATGGAGTCTTGTAAAATCATGGCTACAAGACCATTTGACATATCTCCATATGACTTCAAAACTTGGGTGAATGAATACAAGAAATGGAGAAGGAAAGCTCTTCTAATAGAAGAATGCTCAAAGATGATAAGTGGGTAAGTGCGAAGTTGGGGAGCCAAAAGTGGACAAGAATCCAAAAAAAGAAAAAGCGAATACGCATTTTTCTAAAATGCACTCGCGTTTTAATTTTTTGAATTGGAATCACCAAATCATAATGCATACGCATTTTAAAAAATCTAAAATGCGTACACGTTATATAACGCTTACGCGTTTTGTAACACATACGTGTTATAACACGTAAATGTTTAAGTATAATATTTCTTTTATTATTTCTTATAATTTTATTATTTCTTAAACTTTAAATTTATTTTAGTAAATATAAGAAATTAGGGTCATTCTGCACATTATGGAAGCGGTCTCGTAGCTCAACGGTTATAATCTAGAAGATAGTTTTTCAAAATCTAATCAGTGGATACTTACTCATTTTTAGGATTACGAAGAAATGACCTAAAACTTTCGGGGCATATATATTGTAGTCGGTATTTATTTTGGGAAAGCATATAGTCATTTTTAGGTTTTTGACCTTAAAATGGATTTTGGCCCTACCACTTTGCTTGAATTGGTACTAATTTTTAAATTTGGTCCATAATTCACTTTAGTGACCATGAATTAACTCTATGATGTTTGTCTACTTCTTACTAAAAATATATCCTCACTTTGTAGATAGAGGATTGTTCCTAAATGGGATTCATGTCCTATGGCCAAAAGGAAGTGATTGTAATGTTCCTCCTCCTTAAGGTGTGATAACACTACTAGGTGTTTAATGAGTTACGATTACGAATAGTAATAAGTGAATTACATCAAGTGAACTCGAATGATTGCTCATTCTTAGAAACATGGTGCTCCATATAAATTCATCCCCTCACCTTTTCTAGCTCTAAAGGCATCCTTTCATGGAATTAAATTCATGATTCTCATACATTCTTTTGCTCATATGTCTCTTATGGAGACAAATGATGCCTTAATACTTCACAAATAATGGTCATTGATAACTCGGTGACATGACTAGCTCATTTTATCTTCTTTTGAAGGGTGTTCAATTAACTACAAAATGGCCAAAAATGCCTTTTTAGGCATTCAAAGGAAGTAGTCTCTCATAAAAACTAAATGAGTCGATCGATCACCTTAAACACTATTACCTACACACTGAAACACGCTAAATAATCTTTTTAGGACTTTCCTTTGGGTGAGGGTTTATGATTTAGGGTTTAGGGCTCGGGGTTTAGGGTTTAGGGTTTTAGGACTCAAGGTTTAGAGTTTAGGGTTTAAGGTTTAGTGTTTAAGGCTCATAGTTCAGATTTTAGGGTTTAGGTTTTAGGGCTCAAGGCTTAGGGTTCATGGTTTAGGGTTTATCGTTTAGGGTTTAGAGTTTAGGGTTTAGAGTTTTGGGTTTATGGTTTAGGGTTAAGGGTTGAGGGTTTAGGGTTTAGGGCTCAAGGTTCAGGTTTAGGGTTTATGGGTCAGGTTCGAGGGTTTAGGGTTTAGGGATCGGGGTTGAGAGTTTAGGGTTTAGGGTTGAGAGTTGAGGGTTCAATGTTTAGGGTTCAGGGTTTAGTTTTTAGGGTTTAGGGTTAAGGATTTAGGGTTTAGGGTTTAGGGTTTAGGAGTTAGGGTTTAAGGTTTAGGGTTGAGGATTTAAGGTTTACAGTTCGGTGTTTAAGGTTTAAAGGTCAAGGTTCAGGGTTTAGGGAAAAGGTTTAGGGTTTAGGGTTTAGGGATCAGGGTTGAGGGTTTAGGGTTTAGGGTTGAGAGTTGAGGGTTCAAATTTTAGGGCTCAGGATTTAGTTTTTAGGTTTAAGAGTTTAGGGTTTATGTTTAAGGGTTCAAGGTTTAGGGTTTTGGCTAAGGTCTTATGGCTTAAGGCCTCGGGTTTAGGGCTTAGGGTTTAGGGTTTAGAGCTCAAGGTTTAGGGTTTAGGGGTCAGGGTTTAAGTTTTAGGGTTTAGGGTTTAGGGTTTAGGATTTAGGGCTTAGAGTTTAGGGTTTAGGGATTAGGGTTTATCGTATAGGGTTTAGGGTTCATGGTTTAAGGTTTAGGGTTGAGGATTTAGGGTTTACGGTTTAGGGTTTTGGAGTTAGGGTTTAAGGTTTGAAGTTCGGGGTTCGGGGTTTAGGGACGGGGGTTCGGGATTTAGGGTTTAAGGCTCGAGGTTTAGGGTTTAGGTTTTAGGGTTAAGGGTTTAGGTCATAGAGTTCGGGTTTAGGGTTTAGTGTTTAGGGCTTAGGGTTTATGGTTTTAGGGTTTAGGGCTTAGGGTTTAGGGTTTAGGATTTAGTGCTTGGGGTTTAGAGTTTAGGGTTTAGGGGTCAGGTTTTAGGGTTTATGATTTAGTTTTTAGGGTTTAGGGTTTAGGGACCTTTAGGATTTAACATTTAGGCCTTAAGGTTTAGGGTTTATAGTTTAGGGCTCAGGGCTCAAGGTTTAGGGTTTAGGGGTTAGGGTGCATGGTTTAAGGTTTACGACTCAAGGTTTGGGGTTGTTATGGGTTTAAGGTTTAGGGGTTAGTTACGGGTTTAAGGTTTAGGGGTTAGAGATCAGGGCTCTAGATTTAGGGTTTAGGGCTCAGGGTTTAAGGTTAAGGGTTTAGGGCTTAAGGATTAGGGTGTAGGGTTATCGGCTTAAGATTTAGAATTTATGGTTTAGGGATTAAGGTTTAGGGTTCATGATTTTATGGCTTAAGGTTCGGGCTCGAGTTACTAGTTTAAGGTTTGGGGTTATAGCTCGGGGCTTTAGATTTAGTATTTAGGGTTTAGGGTTTAGGGTCAAGGGTTTAGGGTTATTGGTTTAGTGTTTAGGTTTTAGGGTTTAGTATTTAGTGTTTAGGGTTTAGGATTTATTATTTTTGTTTTAGAGTTTAGGGTTTAGGTCTCATGGTTGAGGGTTAAGGGTTTAGGTCACAGAGTTCAGGGTTCATCAAATTTGTAGGCAGAACATTCAAAGAGAGTCATCAAAATTTGATGTTTTTCATCTGTTGATATTTTGAAAACATCCATGGGTTTATCATATAAGGAATTATCAATGAATGGAAGGTCACTAAGTCATAGGCCAAGTAACTCCCATTTAGAACTAAATAAGAAAGATTTACTAGGTGATTGATAACCCCTTAGTGTTCTTAGTCATTCCCTATTTCTATGCTTATTTTGAACACTTTAGGAAGTTCTGTCAAATTTACTATCCATTCCAGTAGAACACTTAAACTTTATCTTTCTCCGAGAGGAGAGGATACTACATGAAATTCAATTATGATCCTACACCTCTGCATTGATATATTATCTATGTTTCTTTTGTTTCCTTTAAGATTAATTTTTTTGTTGTGATGGTTATTTTTCCATCTTCTAATGGGTCATCCTGGCTTGCATAATACCATACATTGAAATATGAGAAATGTGAAATTTGTTTCAAAGTGTGAATAAATTTACATTCAAGAGCACAAGTATATGTGGGGAGAAACAAGTTTGGAAGAGATGTGTAATATATGAATTACAAGGCACAAGGTAGATGTCATATCCATTTAGTTACTTGTCCCACCTCTCATAAACAAGGTAGTTCTATAAGTAGAATAAATGATGGTTCTAGGCATGAGACTAGGAAATATTGATGAAATATGGTTTGGGGTTTAGGGTTTAGGGTTTAGGGATCATGGTTTAGGGTTTAAGGTTTAGGGTTTAAGGTTCAGGGTTCAAGGTTCGAGTTATGGTTTAGGATTTAGGTTTTAGGTTTAGGGTTTAGGGTTTAGTGTTTATGGTTAGGGTTTACAGATTGAGGTTAAGGATTTAGGGTTTAAGGTTTAGGGTTTAGGGTTTAGGGTTTTGGGTTAAGGATTTAGTGTTTAGGGATAAGGGTTTATGGTTTACGGTTCAGGTTTTAGGGTTTATGGTTTATGGTTCAGGTTTAGGGTTTAGGATTTAATGTTTAGGGATTAAGGTTTAGGGTTTATGGTTTACAATTTAATGTTTAGGGATTAAGGTTTAGGGTTTATGGTTTAGGGCTTGGGGTTTAGGGTTTAGGTTTTAGGGTTTAGGGTTTAGATTTTAGGGCTTATGGTATATGGTCTAGGGTTTAGGGTTTAGATTTTAGGGCTCAGAGATAAGGGTGTAGGGTTCAAGGCTTAGGGTTTAGGGTTTAGGATTCGATGTTTAAGGTTTAGGGTTTAGGGGTCAGGGTTTAGGATTTAGTGTTTTGGTTTATGGTTTAGGGTTTAGGGTTTAGCATTTAGGGCTCATGGTTCATGGTTTAGGGTTTAGGGTTTAGGGTTTAGGGCTTATGGATTATGGTTTAGGGCTTAAGGCTCAAGGTTTAGGGCTCACAGGTAAGGGCTAAATGTTTAAGGTTTAGGGTTTAGGGTTTAGGTTTTAGGGTCTATGGATCATGGTTAATGGTTTAGGGTTTAGGTTTAGGGCTCAAGGTTTACATTTTAGTGTTTAGGTTTATGGCCTATGGTTTAGGGTTTCGATTGTAGAAGTTAAACACTAAAAGATTTAGGTTGAATGCAGAAATCCTAAAAATTACCTATGTACTGACTAGATTATACTTTAAAAAACTATCTCCTAAACCATGACTCATGGAGCTATGTGAGACTAATTCCATAAGGTGCGAGTGACCCTAATTTCTTATATTTACATAAATAAATTTTTAAAGTATACATTTTTAAATTTACTTAAACATTTATTTATGTAAATAAAATCATGTCAAAATCATGCATAATGTTTATACTACACAGAACATGTATGTTGTATATAATGTGTGTACGTGTTATTTTTATACTACACATAATGCGTATGTTATGTAACGCGTACACGTTATAACGCATATGTGTTATGTAACACGTACGTGTTTTGCATTTTCTCTTTTCCCAAGCCATGTCTCAAGGCTTGGGATCCGGTTTGGATCCCCAATCCTAAGGCATGGACCTGCACAAACACAACAAACAACGTGTTTTTACAAGAAAATGTAAAAATTCCACTTCCTCTATGATAAATCAAAATAAAACAATTGATCCATTTTTTAAAAATTATACCACGACTTAGAGTAGAGTCTCTTCTTTCTAAAAATATAATTTTTCAAATTTTCTGACTAATATAAGGTTTCCATATTATTTATTTTCTAACTATGCCCTTTTATAGCTATTTTTTGAAGTGTAAATATGTCTATCTTTCATGGTGTATCTTTTTTTTTGGGTGATCAAATTTTAAAAAAATATATTAGCCCAAACTAGGCATAATTATATACATATTCAAAAACAAAAATCTAATTTTTGATATTTTTGAGGTAGTTAGGGGGCACGGTTGGAGCTCCGTTATTTTTCAAAACATAAAATTTATGTACTAGAAAAATCATAAATAAAAAAATATTCGCTAAAAAAATCTTTAAAAATGGAGTTTAAACTAGATGCTCCTAGCTATCTTTCTACCAAAGGGTTTTCAAAAATACTAAATGGTGCTCAAAAAATGGTGGGGGGCATGAAAGTCACTCTATTATGTTTTTTTAAAGAAAACAAGAGTATATGTTGGTATTTTAGTTGTTTGACCCACTTAAAGTTATATGTTCTCAATAAAATTTAGTAGCTTAGAAACTAGACTCAAAATGCTACGATTCATATTTCTACAACATCTTCCAATTTTGAGTGTAACTATTTAGAAAAACTCGTAAAAGTTGAAATTTATTTTTCTTTAGAAAAATGCATCCACTTAAGACCCCCTTTTGGCCCCCCAATTTCGTGCACTTACCCAAATGGCTATAGTGTATGCTCTATACTCATTTAGGAATGCATGTGTATATAGAAAGGTAGGAGGAGGGATCCTTATATAGCCTAATGGATAGAGGAATCTCTACATCCCTCTTAATGTGAGATAAATGGAGAGGTTGGGTTAGTTGTTGATAAGGGAGGTTTAGAAAGGATTGAGTCAACCTTAGGAGAGTTTATTTTATCCTTTAGTGACTCATGGGGTTTGAGGGGATTTATTAATTAACCAAAGTGATTAATTAATAGGTGTGCAAGCTTATATAAGATTTTTAGAGGAATAGTTAGTATGATTTATGTTATGAGAGGATTTTAATCAAATAAATGATGATTTATTGATTAAATAGAAGAAAATTAATTAATTAATCTAGATGGTAAGGGGTATTAATTAATTATTTCTAATTAATTAATGTAGATATAAAGGGGAGCTTAATTAATTAGAAATAATTAATTAATCTAGATAGAAAGGGGAGCTGATTAATAGAATGTCATTAATTGGCATCATTGTTGGATAGAAGAGTTAATTAACTAACGTAATGTAATTAATTAGCATTGATAGCAGAGAAAATGTGTGATATTGATGATATGTCATAAATTTGTGAGAAAGGGTATAATGTTAGCACATTAGCATTAATACATTTGTTTGTTTGTTAATGACAGGTTGTATAACCGTTTTCTCACAAATTCCTCCCTCTCGGCCTACATAAAGGCGTGAGCTCTGTATTCTTAAAAGATATAGCAATATACAAACGCCTTCATTGGTATCGATCATTGGTATTGAGCTTGCGTGTGATCCGCGTATTTGCAGTGCGTGGAGAGAGTGCATGTCCCTGCGTTTTCGGTGCGTGGAGAGTTCTTTCTGCAGTGCGTGTCCCCTTTTTGCGGTGCGTGGAGAGTTCTTTTTACTGGTGTGTGGAAACTGTCCGGTTTTGCCCATATCGCAGTGCGTGGAGAGTTCTTTTCGCTAGTGCAAAAGCGTCCCGTTTTGCGGTGCGTGGAGGTGTTTGGAGGAGAGAGGCGTGCGTGAAGGAGTGCTTGAACTGTGCTTGTCCCACTTTTTCTTTGTGCGTGTGTGAAGGAGTGTTGAACTTTGTGGAGGAGGCTGGAACTGTGAGGGAGACTCAAACTCTGCATAAAAAACGTGTTTGATTGTTCTTTCTTTGGTTAAGAAATGTGGGAGCAAAATATATGTTTGTTGTCCTCTGTCTTTTTGGAGAAACGTGGGGAGCATTTGTTGTGCTGGATCTTTGGAATGACCAAGGGAGACTCGTGCACTTCCGTTTGGCGTGGAGGTGAACCCAACGTGACACCCCGTATGTGTAAGCAAATCCGGGAAATTGCAAAGCGTGTGTGTGCGTGTATGTCTCATATTTCTGATGCACAAAGCACCGCAAGCAATGCACCAAATATTTGGGCATTGAATGACAACGAAGACACCACTGGGCTGTTCTTTGCCTTGATCAATGAGCTACACAACACTGGGAACATTCTCTTTGACGAGATTGTGCGCCGAGGACTGTTGGAATACTTTTGGTTCGACGTTCGATGTCAAGCACGGCGGATTCGTGCAGAACTTGAACGTGGTTATGATGCAGATGATGAACGTGAAATAGAACGCCCACAGGAGCGTCGGCGTCTCACTGCACGAGCCTATAGAGCCCATCTTCGGGATAGATTCCTTCAGTAAGCATTGTAGCCATTTTTGAAAAATAAATAAATAAATAAAATACATTTTTGAGTTTTTGAAAATGTCTGCTCCAAAAATATTGCTATCCGATGCCCAACTCTTGAAAGGGCCAAATTTCGCCGCATGGAAAACCAAAATGCGGACGATTCTTCAATTTGAAGATCTTTGGGGGATTGTCTCTGGCAAAGACGCCCCTCCCACAGACGATGATCTGTTGGAAAAATATGAAAAGGCTGATGCGAAAGCGCTAATGCTCATCACCCTGAGTCTTTCTGATGAGGTGCAACCATACATTCGGGAAGCAACCACTTCTTCTCGGGCATGGGCGCATTGTGTACCATCTACGAAGCTAAAATCGATGCGACAAAGTTGCAACTTGAAAAAAGCTTCATAAGATGAGTATGCATGATGGCGAATCGGTAGAAGCCTTCTTGCGGCGTGTAGGCGAGTTACGTGCGAGAACTCTCACTCGGTGAACCCAGGTGGACGACAAGTTGCTTGTCCCACTCACCTGCGAGCTCTTCCTTCATGGTTTCGACACTTGATCACCACGTTGACAATCACTCAACAGAAGGTGAGTTTTTCAACCCTGGTGAATTATCTCCAGCAGGAAGAAGCCATGCAAAATGTACAAGAAGCCTTCGAAGACAAGGCTCTCATCACGAGGCAAAAACATAAGCCTCGGAAAGGGCAATCAGCCCCCAAATCAGAAGCAACATGCTCAGCAGCCATCTTCACAGCGGCCACCACAGCGGCCACCCCAGAAGCAACATAATCACAAGGCGGATCGGTGGTGCCACATTTGCTCCACGGATACGCACACGACTGCGAACTGTTATTACAACGGTCGCAAGTATGGAAATTCTGGCGAAGAGAGCACTTCTGGCCGAGGATATTCCAAGAAATCCCGATGGCATGCTCGTAATCAGAGGCAGAAGGGCCACATTGCTGCTCAGCAGGATGCCACCTCCGATGAAGAGGTACCAGATACGACTCATTCTGACATTGTTCTAGTCTCACAGACTTCGCAGCCGTCAGAAGATGTCTGGTTGATTGATTCAGTGCCAGCAAACACATGACTGGCAACAAGAAGTTGTTCCATACTCTGAGTGACCGGCCCACTGGAGATCGGATCACCATTGCAGACAATCAAGAGTATATTGCAGCAGGGATTGGTGATGTCATCATTCCTCTTGGAACACGAAGATGTACACTCACAAAGGTGCTATATGTTCCAGGTTTGACTTCAAATCTTTTGTCTGTAAGTCAACTTCTTAACCATAGAATGCAGGTTGAATTCTTTGTTGAAAAAGGGGTCAAGTCCTGCATCATTTCCCAGGGAGAGTCAGTCATTGCTCAAGCATTTCTGAAGGGCCGTCTATTTGCACTGGATGCGGTCACTTCATCTAGCGTTGCTCTCTCTGCATCAACGGCAGAGTCCACTGCACTTTGGCACTTTCGATATGGTCATCTTTCTGCCGGGGCTCTGCATCAACTCAGTGTGAAGGAAATGGTAAGAGGGCTTCCTCCACTCTCCCATTCCTTACCTGTTTGCTCGGGATGTCTTGCGGAAAACAACATAGAGTCCATTCAAATGAGATCTTATCATTCTACGAGCATCTTGGTCACACACACCGATGTGCGGACCCCTGCCAGCTAGCTTCCAAGGTTTTGCGTACTTTCAGCTCATCATTGATGATTACTCACGGAAAATGTGGGTATATTTCCTTCGGAAGAAGAGTGAGGCACTTGCAAATTTCCAAACCTTCTACCAGCAAGCCACCGGGCGATGCAGGAAGCCTCTTCTTCTCCTCGCTCGGATCGAGGGGAATTTGTGTCAAAGAAGTTCTTAGCATACCTGAAGCAGCATGGCATTCAGCAACATTTGACTGCACCCTACACGCCCCAACAGAATGGGATTTCCGAGCGCCACAACAGGACTGTCATGGAGATGGCTCGTTGTATGCTCTCGACCGCCAAGTTGGAGGATCAGTTTTGGGCAGAAGCAGTCCAGACAGCAGTGTATCTACTCAACCGGGCACCCACGAAGATCTTGCAGAACAAGACACCGGAAGAGGTATGGACTAGTCGTAAACCTTCTATTCATCATTTGAGAGTTTTTGGTTGTACTGCATATATGCATGTTCCAGATAAGAGAAGGAAGAAGATCGATCCAAAGACACTGCCATGTCTTTTCTTGGGGTATAGTACTACCTCAAAGGCATATCGTCTCATGGATCCGAGGCAGAAGAAGATCTACGAGAGTCGAGATGTGGTATGTGATGAGTCGTCCTTTGACTCCTGCCACACAATGGAGATCCAGATGCCGACCTCATCACATAGATTGCTCACACATCCGGATGATGAGCAAGATGATTCTTCTCGAGAGAGAAGAAGAGCTGAGTGGAGACTTGTTCGTTGATCTTGGCACACTTTGGAAAACACATCTTCACATCAAGGCATACACAACGTCCGAAATGGGTCCAGAGTACTATCAGGGATGCACACCTGAACTCACTTCCTGGTACTTCTACGGGAGTTAGAACACGAAGTCAAGCTAGACATGAGGTAAATTTTGCACTCATGAGTTCAGTTGTTGAGAGCACCAACGACACTATTCGTGAGGCATTAGACCAACCACAGTGGAAACAGGCTATGGATGTTGAATATGATTCCCTAATTCAGAATCGGACGTGGGAACTTGTCGATCTGCCTCCAGGTAAGAAATCCATTGGCTGCAAATGGATTTTCAAAACAAAATATAAGGCAGATGGTTCAATCGACAAACACAAAGCACGACTTGTTGCGAAAGGGTTATGCTCGGCAAGAAGGAATTGACTATGGCGAGACTTTGCACCCACCTGCGAAGATCAAAACCATCGAGTTGTATGTGCCTTTGGCGGCACAAAATGGATGGAAACTTTAGCGAGATGGATGTCAAGAGTGCTTTTCTAAATGGTGATCTACAAAGAAGAAGTGTACATGGCCCAACCTCGAAGGTTTGTAGACGAGCATCAACCACACAAGGTATGTCATCTGATAAAGTCTCTTTATGGACTTAAACAAGCACCTAGGGCATGGTATATAAAAATTGATGATCACCTATTGCAGCATGGATTCACTCGTAGCCCCTCGGATACAAATTTGTATATCAAAGGTAGGAATAGAGATTGTCATTCTGGTTTTGTACGTAGATGATCTTGTGATCACAGGAAGTTCTAACAATCTTGTAGATGATGTAAAGAATGATCTAAAGAAATCCTTCGACATGACTGATTTGGGGCTACTTCACTATTGTCTTGGCTTAGAGATATGGCGAGAAGAAGAATCATATCTTCGTCTCCCGGATGAAATATGCCAAGACACTCTAGAAAAAGTATGGGATGTCGGATTGTAAACCAATGTCACACCTATGGAAAAAGGTTTGCAATTATCTAGATTCAGGATTCACCACGGGTAGATGGCACTCACTACGGGGCGGCTTGTGGGGAGTCTCATTTACTTGACTTATACCGGACCGGATCTTTGCTTTGCTTTGAGCTATCTCGCCCATATTTATGCGAGAGCCGAAGAAATGTCATTGGATAGCAGCAAAGCATGTGTTGAGATATGTCAGAGTACAGATTGACTTTGTGCAGGAGTATCGAGAAGAACACTCGAGTTCTTCTTACGAGGATATCTGAGACTCGGACTATGCAGGGATCCATTGATGATAGGAAATCCACTTGAGGATATGTTTTCATCTCGGATCTGGACCTATCTCGTGGATTAGCAAGAAGCAAATTGTTGTTGCTCTCTCATCCACTTGAGGCTTAATACCGTGCTTTGCACGAGGAGGCTGTGTGAAAGCAATTTGGTTACGTCGCATTCTTGCGGATATAGGGATTCTGAAGAGAAACCTCCCATCATTCATCTGCGACAATCAAGGTGTGTTGAAGCTTGTGAAGAATCTAGTTTTCCATGAAAGAACCAAGCATATTGAGGTCGAATGTCATTACATTCGTGAGAAGTCTCTTGAACCACCAAATTCAGCTCGATCTTGCCCTACTTGATTTTCGGATCGCGAGATATTCTCACCAAACCTCTCGGCGAGGTGAAGTTTGATTTGTTTAGGGGGTACATTTGTAAGAGCAATGTATTAAGGGGGGAATGTTAGCACATTAGTATTAATACATTTGTTTGTTTGTTAATGGACAGGTTGTATAACCGTTTTCTCACTTTGCCTCCCTCTCGGCTACTATATAAAGGCGTGAGCTCTGTATTCTTAAAAGATATAGCAATATACAAACGCCTTCATATAATTAGTTCAATTTAAGTATTTAAATTGCTCGAGATAAATTATAGGTGTCTACATTTTCCCATATTTGAGGTGGCGTAAGTGACGCCACTTCAAAGATATTAGATAGATAAAATTTTGAAGACATGTAAAATTAGTAGAAGTGAGAGATGACACCTCGAGTGTCATGGAATGAAAAAGGTAATCGAAAAGGTGAGAGAAAGGACATAGAAGAATGGGCAGGAGCAGGATGCCCCAGGTGTATAAGAAGAATAGTGTTGATAGGAGAATGATGTAGAAGAGGAATGATAGATGGAAAGAAAAGAGAAAGCTTTCATGCATACCTCATCGGTCCTTATGAAAAATATAAGCATACAAAAAAAGTAGGATGACATGAAAAGCCATACTATGAACAGTTGTCCATTACTGAAACACCCACTCAATGCAACATAATAAAAGAAATGCAATATGAGAAGGAAATAAGATCATTTAACAAGGAAAACAAGTACAAAAACACATATTCCAACCAATAACGGTCAAGATGGTTGTACAAATGTTTTGTTATCAGGATGAAGATCCCCAAATGTTCGTGATTGATGAAAAGGTTTAAAAATGATTCCCGAGAAATGATACATGCAAGGGAAGATGATGAAGGACATTGGGTCTAATGAAAAAGCATTCATGCACAACGAAACAGTATTAGGCAACTAGATGTGCCCTAGAGTACCGACGAAGCAAGTAAGCTAGCTTTGCAAATGGTTGTAAGTCAAAGATCTGTGAGTCGTTTAATTTGTGAACACGTAAAAATTCCAACAAGATATGGAATGAATACCATACGTAAGACACGATTTTCATCCGCTATGAGTTGGTTTACCTATTTTTACAAATTTTACAATTTTTTAGGATTTTTGAAAAAGTTTTGAATTTTTTTAGATTTTGAATTGTTTTTTTTTTTAATTTTTAATATTTTTTATACTTTTGATAGTTTTGATAGAGAAGAAGTTAGAATAAATAGCAAGAATATCCCAGGAGAAAAATAAATGCCCGAGGGAGAAGAAAGAATCAACATGCAGAAAATAATGCCCTAACACAACAAAAGATTAACAAAATAATTATTTAATAAAAAATAATTATTCGATGGAGTGTGTAGAAGAAGGGATATTGCCTAGGAGAAATAAAATTGTCCTAGTGAGAAGAAATGAGTACCAGATGGCAAATAATGCCCCAACATGGCAAAAAAGTAAGGAAAATAATTATTTAAATAAAATAACTATTCATGGCGAGTAGAAGAAGAGTTAGAGTGTGATGTTATATGGTTTGATTTCACACTTTTGTATGTATCATGATGATAGTTGAGATGTTTGTACCACATGTGTTTGATTTTGACATGATAGATCCATAGATGATATCAATTATATTGTACATGTGATGCTCTAGATTAATGGATGGGATGACATGATGATATTGGTGCGGGGGATATATTTTGATATTTATGATCCCTCTTGCCCCCATTTGATGATACGATACGTGATGATTAGCTTAGCATACATGTATGATGTACATGTAGCATTTTATTTATATATGATGTATAGATGATGTTAGATGTGATGATATTGATGGAGATATGATGATTTAATAACAAAACCATATACACGCGATAAGAAAACACAATCAAATGTTAACAAAATACACAGTGCCAACCTATATGAATTAACAAAATTATGTACAATTATTTATAAGCATGTAAAAACACACTGCATATGTACAAGTAAGAATGAATCTAATATAAGCAAGAAAATATGAATCTTATCAAAGTATGTATAAGAAAAAAACTATACAAATGTACAAACAAGCAACAACTATACAAGCAAACAATGTATGCAAACAAAGTAAGAAACAAGATAAAGAAAGTAAACTAAAGTTGTTTTTGCAAGATTGTTTTGCAAAACACTTTTCTACTGTTATTGTGATTTTGTGAAACAATTTTCTATTGTTTTATTGCTTTTGTGAAACAATTTTATATTGTTTTTGTGCTTTTGTGAAATAATTTTCTACTATTTTTTTGCTTTTGTGAAACAATTTACTATTATTTTTGTGCTTTTGTGACACAATTTTCTATTGTTTTTGTGCTTTTGTAAAACAAATTTCTATTGTTTTTGTGCTTTTCAAAAAAATTGAATGTTTTTGTGATTTCAAACCATTTTTAATGTTTTTGTGATTTTCTAACATTTTTGAATGTTTTTGTGATTTTCTAACATTTTTGAATGTTTTTTGTGATTTTCTAACATTTTCCAAAGCTATGTATAGGTAACCAAGAAATGTGGATGCCCCCAGCATTAGATGGATAATATGCAATGGAAGGCACCATGTGGTTATAAACGGGAAGGTGAAGTCACAAAAGTTCCCCCAGTGTTAGATGGGAGATATACCAAAACCATCGCTTCACCCATTAAAAAGAGGATAAAAATCCAGATCAAGGCTTGACAGGATAAATTCACAGGGAATCTTATCTATGCGAGTGTGAAACTAGTCCTAGGATAAGTAAAAATACCCTCCAGACGCAAGATGCTTGTGAACAAAAACCCTCCCAAGGTGTCAGAAACCATATTTCAACAAGGGACCTATCTAACATGCTACAATTGTGTGGTTTTCACATATGGAAGACAGTTTTCTCTTTTTCTTTTCTCTTATTTTAATTTTTTTGTATTTTGATCATTTTTACTCTTTTTTTGTTTTGCTTTTCTGATTTTTACATCATGTTTAAGCATAGAACCATTTAATGTGAATGGAATTCATAGGTTTGTAGAGCTCATCACCATTGGGATGGGAAATTTTGTATGTTGTCATACCATATTTGGCCACAATGATGTAAGGTCCTAACCAATGTGGTTTGAACTTGCCTTTCTTCTCTCTTTTTCCCTTGTGTTGAATTGATTTTATTTCATGACCAAATCTCTGACCTCAAATTGACGAGGTATGATATTTTGTTGTAATTTATGGAGACTTTATTCTGATACACTTTGAGATGGTTAAGGGCATGGATGCACTTTTCATCCAATATTTCTAATTCTTCCAGCATGGCTATTGTGTAATCCTTATCTTTTTCTAGGTAATCCCTAAGAGATATTCTCAGGGAAGGAAGCTCAATTTCCAATGGAATGATGGATTCGGTTCCAAATACTAGGGAATAGGGTGTCACACCAGTAGGAGTGTGAATAGAGGTCCTATAAGCCCAAAGGGTTGGGTGAATTTGTAAATGCTCAATTGTGACCTATCTTACTGACCATATTTTCCATGATTCAAACCAATGTTTTGTTAATGGCTTCAGCTTGCCCATTACCTTATGGATAATATGGCGTAAACCACTTAAATTTTATTTGAAATTGATGACAAGGTTCCTTCATTGTTCATTTTTTTTTGAATGAATAATTTTCCATTTTCATGAATATGGAAGGAATGCCATACCCGTGAATAAGGTGATTCATGATAAAATTTTAAATCTGAGCTCCTATAACATAAGTCAAAGGAACAACCTCCACCCACTTAGTGAAATATTCCATAGTTGTGATGATTTGAGTATGACCATAAGATGAGGTAGGGGTGAGCTTTCCTATTAAATCCAGTCCCCATTTGGAGAATGGCCATGGGGTTGTGATTGGATGCAATGGCTGTGATGGTGCATGGATGAAATTTCCATACTTTTGACATACATGCATTTCCTTACATAGTGGTAGCAGTATTTTTCCATAGTAGGCCAATAGTAGCTTACTCTCAACAATTTATTATCTAGAAGAACCATTCCATTTGTATGGGCACCACATACCCCTTCATGTACCTCTTTGATCACTTGAAATGACTTTGTTACATCTAGACAATGCAATATATTCCCATCGTATCCACGACAATAGAGTGTATCTCCTAAGAGGGTGTAACGGGCTATCTGAGGATGAGGCTTTATTTTTCGAAACAGGAGATGTCAGGAGGCAAGGTGTTATGTTTAAGATAGGCGTGGAGGTGCACATACCATAGGGAATAGGGACCAACAACTTCACAAGCCACACATGATTCTAGCATGTCATACACAAGGTGACGTAGATTCTCCATAAAGAATGGTATGCCATTGTTCTCTGGGTGGAATTCATATCATAGAACCTATAATTTCCATAGCATCTACGGATCTCTTTTGTGCCCTTGGAATCTGCTTTCGAATGTGATACGCACAAAATACTCTTTCATGTTCTCCACCATTTTTTGGTAAGGGTTGATTTTCTCATCCTTGATTTTATATTCATCGTTAACTTGCTTGATGATTAATAGTGAATCACCAACAATCCTAACATGATGGATATCCCATTTTATTACCAGCTTCATCCCAGTGATGAGTGCCTCATATTTCACAACATTATTTGTACAAGGAAAAACAAGGCAAAAATCTTGAGGTATAGGGTCGCCTTAAGGAGTAATTAATACCACAACTTCCCCAAACCATGAAAAGTAAAAGATCCATCAAAGTGTACTTTCCATATGACATATTCCTCAATATAAATTAATGAAGCATCTGGCAGATACAGACTCACATGATCTTTTCCTAGTAACGGTGTTTCTCCTAACTGATCAGTGAGTACTTGTCCTTTTATTGACTTTTGATGTCCATAATCAATGTAAAATTCACTTAGTAGAATGATCTAATCATCCATTATACCTATAAGGGAGGTTTTGACAACAGGTACTTAAAGCGGGTCAACTTTGGATATAAGCTTAGTTTTAGTATTTAATGGTGATGGCGAAGTTTTTGGAAGGTAAAAATACAACCAAACAAGTTTTTCAATCGAGGGTTAGTTGATCTCATAAGAAATGAGAGTACAATGAGAGATAGTACACAAAATTTTCTTTATGTTTGAGGTCATATTGTGTGACTAACATACCAATATAAAATTGAGTAGAAAATATATAAAGCAGGAGTGGCTCATCGGGAGTTGGAGGCATGAGGACAGGTGGATTGGCTATGTATTTCTTAATAAACGTGAAGGCATGTTGTTGCTTTAGTCCCCAAATAAATGCAACATCCTTCTTAATTATATGGGTGAACGAATAACACTTGTTAGCATGTTGGGAAATGAAGTGGTGGATGACTTGTATTTTTCCTTGCAAGCTCTGCAGTTGTTTGATGTTTTTGGGAGGAGGAATTTTAGTAATGGTGGTAAATTTAGCATGGTCTACCTCAATTCCTCTTCGTAATATAATGAATCTAAGAAACTTTCCTGATAGTACGCCAAACACACACTTCTTTGGATTTAATCCAACTTTGTATTCCCGCAAGTGTTCGAAGATACACTAAAAAATCTCAGGGCGATCTACTCTTGTCTTAGATTTCTTGAGGATATCATCCGCATAGTCTTTAATGAGTTCATGAATCATATCATGGAAAATCACAGTCATTTCTCTTTTATAAGTTTCACTACATTTTTCATGCCAAAGGGCATTACGATAACAAAAAGACCCCATAAGGTTGTGAAGGTTGTCTTGTGTTGATCCTCATCTGCGATTTTGATCTGATTGTAGCATGAAAATCCATCCATAAGAGATAACATTTCATATCTTGCAGTTGAATCAACAATCATATCAATATTGGGAAATGGAAAATCATCTTTTGGACATGCCTTATTAATGTCTCTAAAATTTATACAAATTCTGATCCCAAAGGTTTCTTTTGTATGGGTACTATGTTTGATATACATTTTGAGTAATCAATAGGTCTAATGAAGCATGCCTCTAGAAATATTTCTAGCTCTTCTTTAACTAGAAGAGCCACCCATGGATGCATTTTTCTGAGCTTTTATTTGATGGGCTTGGCGTCATGTACGCACTATGCACTACCAAATTCTTATCCAATCCCGACATATCCTTATAGGACCATGCCAATACAACTACAAATTCCCGTAGAAGCATGGTGAATATTTTTGTTCCCATACACAGTGTGAAGCTCCTAGTTTGACTATCTTTGGATCATCTTCTACTCCAATATTCACATCAATGGTTTCTTCTAGGGTTCATTTTAAGAGACTTCTTGGAAATTTGAGGTGGAAAATACAGCGAATATCCCCAATTAGTTTCACTTTGGAAGGTGAATTTTTGGGGTTGTATGCAAAATTTTTTCCTAATTTTTAAGTGGTGTGATAGGAGGTTGTATACTCGCAACAATAGATTTTCCATCACGCATCAACAAGTTTGTTTTGTGTGACAACAAACCTCCTATCATGTGTCAACAAAGTTATTGGCGTGCGAAGAAAGAGGTTTGTTGTCGTGCAACACAACCTTGTTGACACGTGACAATAAATCTACTATCGCACATTTGCATCCTCCGTCCTCTCGTTGCGCAACAAAAAAATCTATGTGTCGTGCGTCAATAAACTATTTATCATGTGTCTTCTTCCTCCACACTCTTTTCATGCATCAAAAAAATCTCTCCTTTCACATGTCAACAAACTCTCTATCACGCATTTATAGCCTCCTCCCTCTTGTATCATGTGTCTATAGCCTCTGCCCTCCTATCGCACATTTATTGTACTTGATAATACATATGCCCCCATGTGGAATGAGTGAGCTAGTAGTGTTCTACCTGGTGAATAATCTAAGATTATATAGGGGATAGTTTCAAGGGTAGGCGAAGCTGACCCCTAAAAAAATTAAACTATAATTTTTAGGTAAATAGGTCACTGACCTATGTCAGAAAATTTTCCTTTTCAAAATTTTCAAGAATGGAATATTCACCATATTACGAATATTCACCACATTACACACCACTAAAATTATCCCTGGCTTCTTCCACTAGTATTTTTGACAAATCCTCCATATGCATAGGATCGGGAGGAAGGTTGAGATATTCTTCCAAGGGTTTCTCTATGAGATTTTCACCCTTGGTGTGGTCACTTTTTTTTCCATTGATTTTTTCACTTGTTTGTCATTTCAGCACATCATAGAGGTTTTCATTGTGTGACTTGGACTTTTGTTTTTGTCGAGGCTATTCGTTTGAAATTTTTCCATCAATTTTATCATGTTTTTCTAAACACAAAGCTTAGCTTCCTTGCGAAATACGTGTAGGTATCTAAGTCAATGTATAAACGCTTCTTATGGTCTCCAATCGGAATTGTATCTCAAATTCCCATGAATTCCACAATGGCCTTGTCATTTTCAAAGAGATACATTGGTACGTGACATTTTGTGTCCCATTCGATCGGAAAGGGTAAACAAGGAAAATATTAGGTCGATAGGGATTGTGGTTAAGTAAAACAATAGTATCAGTAAATATGTTCATGGTGGCAAGATCCTTATATTGGCCACAGGTGGGAATATGTGTCACTATCTAAATAATCGAGCTACCTTCACGCTCATAACAAGTGGCATCTTGATCATTGGGGTGCAATCCATAGGGTTGAATGGTGATGTTGTATCTTTCCATCTTGAAATGTTGAAGAGGAAATGATTCTCTCGATCCTTGCTCATTCTTTCCGCATCCTAGACCCTTGTAACCCATGGAATACATCATCCGGCTAAACTTCTCATATTCAGGGGTTTTGTAGAAATTTGGTTGAATATCTTCCAGGACCCAAGTTATAGGTGGGTCCAACAACTTCTCTTCAGTGAGCAACCCCCAGGTAAAAATGACCCAATAGTTTGCTCATCTCTAGGCCGTTTGAAATGATAGTTGGGTGACATCTAGTTTTAGGTGACAATGATAGGTTCAAAACCAAAAGACCTTATTTTACATTATACTCTCCACAATCGTATTCCATAACCTTCATCTCCCATGAATCAAAAGGATAAGTTGATGTAGAAGCCTCACGGGTGTAAGAACTTAGGGAATCTGAATCTACTTGTGACTCCATGGCTTCAGATTGAAGATGAACAACTATATCAGCAAAGGGACACGTATATGCACCCTTGTGTGAAAACCTATTGAGAGCTCTGCAGTGAGCAAAGGGCTCTGTATCTCCTTTTATAATGATAGTGTGTCCCTCATGTTTCAGTTTGATGCATTAATGAAACATTGATGGCATGGCCTGCATGGCATGAATCCATGGTCGGATGAGAAGCATATTATATGGAAGTTCCAAGTCCAAGACATGAAACTTTGTCTAATGACAAGTGGGTCCTAATTTCATGGCTAATGTGATTGTGCCATCTGATTCCCTTTCTATTTTTCGTAAGAAGTTATGGTAATGATTTGGGACTCGAGATCCTCTTCTGTATGTCCCATTTGCTTAATTAATTTCAATGTGCATATATTCATCCCTGATCCATTGTCCATAAGAACCCATTTTATCGTTTGATGGGTAACGAAGACCTCAATATATAAGGGTAGATTATGTGTTTAATCTTCAATAGGGATCTCCATATGATTAAAATAGATATAATCAGTTGGTACAATGTTATCCATCATCGTTTAAAGATGTGAATGGTTGACTTATAGTGGCACTCGAGACCCCTGAAGAGTTATGTACCATATTTCCTTATGTACATTCGATATTTTGAGAAGAACCAAGATTGAATTAGCAGATGTCTTCTAAATTTATTCCAATAGGTTGTAAAAACCATCTTGTGGGGTTGACGAGAGGTTTCAGGAATCATGAGGCGGGCGCACCTTGTTACCACAGTGCAATCCTTTCCCTTGATTTGAATGGTGTTCACATGGTCACTAGGATATCGGATACATCCAATGAGTGAATCATAATGATTATTTTCCTTCTTGGTATATAGATAATTCACCTCTTTGTAACTTTTTGATGGCTCTCCTCAATCTAGATTTTTCTCATCTGACCTACCATGTTAAGGGAATGGTTCTTTGAATATTCCCATCTTTTTGTTGGATGTCTAAGTTTTCTCTAGGGTTCCACCTCTATCTCCCCATTATCGGTGAGGTCTTGGATGTAATGATGAAGTCATAGACACTTGTCTGTTTTGTGTCCCTTGACACGATGTACTTCACAATAGTCATGCTCTTTGTACCATGATGGTTTTGGAGAGTTGTCATCAAAGGATTCTGTCGTGAGATAAGTTACATGTGAGCCACATCCAATTACTTCAATATGGCCAACAAAGGCTCATTGAGAGGAGTGAACATTCTACATTTAGGTGGTAGTTGAATAGGTCCTTTGGTCAGTTTAAAAGGTTGACCAGTTTGAATTGTTTACATGTGTTTGGTATCTGTGATCTTGTCTCCCACCACGTTCTTGTTTTTGTGGAATATTTTCATCTTTTTCATAAGTTTTGCATTTTGGTTATCCTTAGAGTGTGGTTTAATGGTTCCTTTTGAAATAAGGGCTTTCTCTATTTGAATTCCCTTTTCAATAACCTCTTCAAGGTGTGAACAAATGTATTTGCAGATTAAAGGTGATGTCTAGGTTGAGATTGGGCACAAAGATACTCACCAGTTGTTTTTCAGGGAATGTACAAGGGAAGCAACTTTTATCCCTCTCCATCTTTATAGGAAGCTAGTGAATGTCTCATTAGGATGTTGTTTAGTGCCACACAAGTCCACCATGGTTATGTCACTTTATATGTTGTATGAGAAGTGTTGTACAAATCTTTCTGCCAGTTCAGGCCATGTAAAAATAGACCCACGAGTTAAGCGAGTGAACCATTCCAAGGCTTGGCCCCCTAGACTCTTTGGAAAGAGTCGTATGAGGTAGTTTTCATTATAGGACACTTCTTGGCATGCCATGTAAAATTATTTTACATGATCTTGTGGGTCACCTTTCCCTCTATATTTGTTAAATTTTGGAATGTCAAACTTTTTAGGGAAGTGTTGAAGTGTCATAGTTTTTTCGAATGGATAGGGACATAGCTCTTCATATTGATATTTTTTGTTATTCCCCACAGTTCTCTCTTGGAGGCTCGTAAGTGTTTCTTTCATATATTGCATTTCTTGATCAAGTAATTGTTCTTTGGTAGGAGAAGTAAGGATATATACATGATGATGTTCCATATTGTCTTCTCCTTGATTGTCCAGTTGAAGTTCACTAATTTTGACCTTATGTTTTGTTTTTGTACATTCTTGTTTGTTTCTTTTTATACATGAGATGTTAACAAAGCCAATTGTTGACTAAGGTTGTTAATTTGTTGTTGAATAGTGACTTCTTCTTTGATAGGTTCCTCTTCTTCTTCATGTTGCAGAGGTTGTTCAACATTTTCGTGTTCTATTCTAACTTTACGTGGTACTTTAAGGAAAGGTATTCTATATCCCACTACATTATCGTTTCCCATGTTAGAAGTAGAAGCATGACCATGTGTTAAGATATCATCCAAGTTAATAAGAGGTTGCTCCTCTTCATTAGCATCATTTTAGGTGGGATTTTCTCTTGTTCAATAGGAATTTTGGATCCCAACTCCACAACTCGTGTCAGTACGTGATCCTTTTTTCTAAAAAGGAATTCATCTAACAAGGTGGGGTCAAATTAAAACTCTGCATGTGGTGATTCCAACTCATCACCGCTATTATCTATCAGTTCTTATACTTCTTTCTCTACGGAAAAAAAGGACCAAGATCATGGCCAATAAAAGGGTTTGAGCCTTGTTTGTTGGAGGCTTCCCAAGTTTTTGTTTTTCTTGTTTCCAAAGCCTACTTTTTGAGTCGTAATCTTTTTTTAGGAGCCATGACATGTAATAGTTTCACTAAGGTATCTATGAGTGTGTTCAAATATTCTTATCAAACCTAAGTTAAAAAAGGAATGTAAATATATTAAGGTATGTTATAAATTTCAAAGAACCAACGTGACACAATAATTTTCTCTTAAATGAATGATACAAGTGAGAATAATTCACACAATGTTGAGTTTCAAACCAAATAATCAAATGAAGTACTTCCTAAAAAAATTTTGAAAGGTAGTTGGTATCGCATGATGATTAACAAAATGTCCCTATTTGTGTCGAGTTCAAAAATGAACAAGGCGTAAGTAATAACAAGAAGTTAACGCGACCTCCAAACAAAGTATACTAGAAGCAAGCCCAAATTCAATCAAAACCTATATTCCAAAAGGTTTCAATCACGATTGTGAGTAACACAACAATTTCACCAAGATATGTTAACCAAAATTTGTGAGAAAGTAAGGTATTGATATCAAGATGATATTTATATAACACGCATAACTGGTAACACTTAACACTCTTCAGAATTGAGGTAATAATTGAAATCAAACTAAAGTTATAGTATACTAAGGAATTGTTAAAGTGTATATAATGTAACCTTACAATATAGGTATTTAGGTCAAGTTTACAAGAAACAAAACGTAAATGCCAAAATTGTAGTGCCATAATATAAACAAGATAATTGTTCAAAGGAGAATCAAAGTGATGAATCAAGCCTAAGAATGATGACAATCTTGACTTGGGTGTCAAGATTAAAAAGGCTACCAATGATATAAAAATGTCTCCACACACTTTAGATGTTTAACAACCCATTCGTAAACATGGATGGGCGTAAACAAACAAAAAATTGGTGAAACAATCAATTGATAATGCAAAGGTAGTCACTCTTCTTTTGATCAACAAAGTGTCAAAAGAAAGTGAAGGAAGTAGATCAATTTGGGTTGAAAAATGTTAGCCTCACTTTGGAAAAGTTTCGCTTGGCCTTAGGACAAGTGAAAAACTAAGAAAAAGTAATGTTTCACACGTTTCGTGATGAACAATAGATCTAAACTCAAATTGGCTTTGATGTGGTCCAAGTGGGCTCCTGGTCAAAGATAGCTTCCTAGGTAGTTCACTCAACTAGCTGTCACAAGTCATCTAAGAGAGATCTCGATTTACCCAAAAACTCACACTGACTAATTTAGGAATATATCAGATTTACTTTACGCCCTTCAAGCATAGTGGGCAATAAATGTGTCCATCATGTACTCTCACTGGGGTTACGATACATATGACTTGTGAAGCTAAATCTCATAAATGGTAATAATAGTCAAGTAGGTTGTGCAGAGCACTTACCATTTTGTCTACAAGGTTCCCTCTTGCATGGAATACTTTGGGGTTCCTAGGACCACCCCCATTTTTGTAGCTTAAGGCTTATGCCAAAGGGGTTATCTACCAGTTTTAAGAAAACGTGGCATACCCTTATCCGAACCTTTAAATCAAATTTTTTGAATGTGGTGTGTTTTTTGATCTTTTAGACTTAATGTGGTTTAGTCATTCATCATTTGAAATCTACAACACACATTTAGTTAGAAAATTTTGTCTTGAACTCCTTTCTTTAACAAACATTTTTAGGTCCTGCACTCAAGCATTAGTAGTTCTCCAAGAAAATCACATGATTTAAAAGAGGATTAATGGTTGATTTTGATTCTCAAGATCATCCAAGATGCAAGAGAAGAGTATAAACAACAAATAATCTAACTAAAAAAGTTAAATAAAAGTTTTGCAATCAATGAACCATACAAAAATCTTCACAAATGATCATTCGCTTAAAACAAAAGTGAAAGATGGAGTTTCTAATTTACCAAATGTTATAAAATGAAGACTAAAGTTGCTTTTGATTCTCAAGATCAACCTAAGGTGTAAGAGAATAGCATACAAAAACTTTATCCCAACTATATAGAAATGGAAAACTTCAAATCAAAGGACCATTGAAAAATGCTTTGTAAAAGGTTCATTCCCTTAAGCAAAATGAATAATCAAATTTCCAAGTTTAATCCCAATGTTAAAAAGATAGAGATCATAGTTGTTTTTGATTCTCATGATCACCAAAATATGCAAGATAAGATCATACACATTCTTTGGTCTAAATAAAGTAAAGCATGAAAATACAACATTCATCAAAACATTAGACATTTTAGAAAATGACTAGTTTTAAAATAAAAGAAAAACCTACAATTTTTGTAAGTATAAATCCTAAATTTATGTTTTCATTGCATAGTTAACTTCAATACCTTTCCAAAGAAAAAAAATTGAGTCATTTTGAGTTCAAGAGAAAAATTTATGGCCTTCAGAAGATGGGTTACATATATGCTCTTATGCTCACGGGTATGCACTTGTCATGCACTCAAAAAATGTCAAAACAAACATCCCTTAATATGTAAAATAGTCAATTTTTTTCAACCAAAATTAAATTTTGACAACAACCCATCACATTAATATATGAATAGAAGACTCAACTCTATCAAACATTAACATACATGCTCAAGATCTTAAGATTTTCAAGAAATTGACAAAACTAGCATATAGAATGACGCGTGACATGGCGATGGTGACCGCGGCGAGAGAGAGTATTGACAGCGCGACATGGGCAAAGGGTGCGGCCGATGTGGCGCGACATGGCGATGGTGACATGCGACATGGGCGATGGTAGCCTTGGCGACATAGGCATTGGTAGCGCGAAGACATATGGCTGATGTGTAGCGTGAAGTATTGACACGCGGCATTGGCTGATGGCGGCGAGCAGCGAAGAAGTATTGGCGTGTGCAGCAAAGAAGCGTGTTAGCCTTCAGTATATTGACGATGAATGCGCGGCAGAGAAATAGGATTTGACAGCCTTAAGACAAATGCCAATTTGGCTTGCAGCCAGCAAAACCTCGAACATGGGATTTTGATATTAGCGAGAAGTGAGAGAAATTTGCGAAATGCGCGGCAGAATGCTTTCGTCGCGCGTTAAGCGCATCGCATTGGCGTGTGGAGCCTTGGTAGCGGCGTCAGTGCATTTTCTTGGCAGCGGCAATGACGAATATCT